>CAAKHF010005272.1:0-26890 GCA_901007745.1 Hippocampus kuda
TTTCACCCCCACCACCACCACCACCACCACCACCACCTCACGCTCTCACACACACACACACACACACACACACACACACACACACACACACACACACACACACACACACACACACACAGTGAGTGACATTGTAGACGTGCATGCAGATGTCATTTTACCTAATCCGGATGCTCCTCCGCGCCTTGCCTCCCGGCCCCCTGTGTTTGGAAAGAGGTGGTGTTGAAGGGGGAGTGATGGTTAGTGTCTCGCACCTCGAATCCACGCGCTCACCGCAAAGTGGTGGCGTCCCTGCGAACCCGCACGAAAACGCCCACCACTGTCAATCATCGGGAGGAGGCGGCGCGCGCATCCGCTTCGGGACTGGTTTCAGAAACGATGCCTGTGTGGATTCACAAAATAGTGGAATTACCAAGTAAATAAATATTCTCCAAATAGTATAAACACTCGAGTGTTCTTTATTATTTTTGTGAAGCGCCATAATGAAAAAAAATGAATTACATTAAAATAAATTGATCGAGTCAATAAAAAATAACTAGTGTGTCATTCATTGTCAATTCATTTGTTATACTTTTTTTTTAACACCGTACTTTTTAAAACCGATATCTATGCCTTTGCCAAAATAGGCCTGTTACCAAGAATGATTTGTCTTGTGCCAGCCTAAAAAACATCAGCTTCTGACGTTGATAGAATTCCCCTATAAAAACACATGTATATTGTATATTGTTACTTCTTTGAAGTTAATTGAGATTTTTTTATAAGTGTTGTTAGTCAGCTCACGGGGGGTAGTATTATCTGTGTGGAGCGGCTTTTTTTCGTTGTTTCAAGTTTTTTGAAGAAATTGTCCGAAAAAGTGAATATTTACATTTGTGCTGAAGTCCATTGTTCACTTTGTCTAAATAGGATTTAGAGTTTTCGATCAGGCATCAATTGGGCCACCTGCGGGTCCTTAACCGTTGGACCCCGGCGCTGTAAACAAGCAGTCAGTTCGTCACTTAAAACAAGTCTATTTAAAGGAGTCTTTTATCACCTTACTTGCAGTGGACTTGTAGTTATGACAGATGAGGAGAGCGAGTTGGAAAAGTACGTACATGTTGCTACTGTATTATTTAATGTTCACGTAGTGATTAGCTGTTAGCCGATATAAACACGCTTTCCTCAGTTGGGTTATATCGGGATGCTGCCTGTCTGTCTGCTTACTCGGTGCGTACTTTACGTACGCTTATTAGGCTCATTCTTTTTGTTTTCGTGCCCATTTTTACCCCCAGGAATTTTCGTCCGATATGACTCGTTTGCGTGTTTTTGCAGACGTGCTGTGGAGGAGCTCCTGAGGGAGACTGACAGGGCTCGGGTGAGAGCCGAGACGATGGGCCCTGCGGGATGGTGAGTCCGCCAGTGATGACGTCAATGTCTTCTTTGTTTGTACGGTAATGATCCCTCATTGACTAGTGTTGACATGTGGACGTGACACGGTGAATTAAACCAAAACAGCAACATAGACTGACCTTGGAAAAAGCCAAATATCAGTTATTACATTTCATTCTGGTGCAACACATTTTCCCCATTTTTATTACATCTGAAATGTTTGTGCTGCTTTTTCAACAGGTTGAAATGTCCATTGCGGGGCACCAACAAGCGGTTCCTCCTCAACACCCTGCGCTCCACCGGCATGCAGCGGGAGCCCGGCGAGTCCAAAGAGGGACACTCATCGAATGCCACGACTTGGGAGTCCTCCTGTAGGAGGAGCCGCAGCCGGTCGCCCCCCGCCGGACGAGACAGTGGACACTCACGCAAGCGTCATCGCGGGTACATCTCCAGCGGTGACCCCAAGAGGATGGACAGGGACAGGGAGCGGGAGATGAGTCATGGACGCAAAGGCGAGAGGGACAAGACGGCAGACAGACGGACGGCGGAAAAAGATAGACGAACGACAAAGACGAGGACGGGGTCAGCAAATTGATGGACCTAGTTTTTTCATTCATCCATCCATTTTGTATGTCCTCATCTGGCTAGCTGAGCTGGAGCCTATCACCACTGACGTTGGCGAATATGGAGGGGGTGGGGAAAGAGGAAAAGTGGCAGTAAAAGAGGCCAAAATCTAGAATGTCAGGCGGTGAGGGAGTGTAAGAGTCTAGTTGCATCACAGGCGTGGTAATGAAATGCTAGTCTAGAAATATGTTTTAAATTGAGATTTTAACATTTCTACAGAAGTAGGCGCTCAAATTTCTTTCTGATAGTGCTTGTCCTCATTAGGGTCAGCTGGGGTCTGTCACAGCTGACTTGGGTCGAGAGGCGGGGTACACCCTGGACTGACTACTAGTCAGTTGGAACAATTATGCATTTTCTACAGTGCTTGTACTTTTTAGGTTCTTGCCTCATTCAAATGAGAAACTACTCATGAAGTAGCTTTGATGTGAAACAACAGTGGAGCCATCTTGTATTGAGGACATTGACACCGGCTGCCATTTTGTGTTTATTTTGATGTAATTCTTTTTTTTTCCCCAAAATGCAGTGTTTTGGTGTCCTATTTAAATCAAGACAGATGGTTAAAAAATATTACCCCCCACCCCCCAACGGACTTGCTTACACTTTTTATTGTTTGATGTCGTAACAAAAATGTGACTATTTCACACTGTTTTTACCCATAATGTCAATTGGCACGACATCACTTAAGCCATCCGCTTCGTAAATCACGTTATCCACGCGGAAGATATCATCCCTTTGAACGGTTTCCTTCCTCTTCAAAAGGATGTTCAAATATAAACACCATTGAGCGCGTCGCTGATCGGCATCCAGTCGCGTCACTTGCCCTTTTATTGCGTGTGTGAGAGCCCCCATTAAGATACTGAGCACTTTATTGCCGATGTTAAACTCCTCTGTGCAGTCGGTATGAAGAGGGTACAAAAATACGAGCTGATTTTGGGCACCCTCCTCGCAGTTGAACGCATCGTTGATACCTCTCATGCAGATCACTGACATTGGAAGAAGAGCTCTTTGGTAGGCAGTGTGAATTGTCTTCAACTCTACAACTAGACTTAAACTTTACAAACTGGTCCCAGTTTGACATTGTTTTTCACACGGAACAGTGAGTCTTGATTATGATGAGAAGCGGCAGTAAAACAGGCCAAACTTGAGGCACTACAAGAGACGAGTGGTGGTAACCAAATGAGATGGTGTAGAAGTAAATTGTGATTTCAACATTTCTAAAGGTGGTAGCCACTCTAATTTAGAGATGAGAATGCTCTAGGACCTGCCGTTTTCCCGAGCGTGAAAATGCTTAGAGTTTACATACGCGCAGTCGGTAATTGAGTTCTAGCTTAATCGACTAACCAGGAGAGGCCTTGCTTAATGGGGCCTAACACGTAGTGTACAGAAAGCAAGACTAATGGCCAGTAAACACGGCACAAGCGCGCCGCCGCCTCGGAACTGCTAAGTGCTGTTAAATGAGCCGTTCACATCGGTGTCACGGCTACGCCGCGTAAGTCTGATGCGCCACTTTGTCCTAACGTTGGCAAATTGACCAAAATGTCTTGGAAAAATGGCTCTGTTTCGACTTTTTGGAGGAACAAAGGACTGCGATTTTAACTGTCTGGCTTTGTTGCTGATTTGATGTTGCAACTTGGTGTCTTTTGTTCCTAGTACGGTTGGTTTGATTTCTTAGCCAGAATTGACCATCAACAAATGTGAGATTTGGATGGTTTCGCACTGTTGCCGTTTTATTATATAAGTTGTCAACATCTTGTGTTTTGTTTCTATTCCCGTAATTTTGATCTCCCAACCACAAGTTTCATCTTTCCTGTTTTTTTTTATTTTTATTTTTTGCTTTCATTCACTTCGGTTAGATTTCTTGACTTCTACTTTTTGTCAACAAAGATTTAGCATTTGGATTGTTTTGAATTGTTACCGTTATTATCATCGTCGTCGTCGTCGTCATCATTATTATTATTGTTGTTGTAGTTGTTGATATTGCAAGTGTGCAACTGCCTCTAATACGTTTGCATCCCAACCAGAACTGGAAGCGACCAACTTTTTGTGATCGAAGAACTTTTATTTGGATCATCTGAGACAGTCAACTATTTACAGTGGACTGGCCGCCCGTAAATAACAAAAATCTGTGTACAATTGACACCCATTGAAATGCATTTGGGGAGGAAAAAGTCCCCCCCCAAGTTATGCAATAAAAAGATACAAATGAAGTATTTTGTTCGAAAAACAGTTGACTCGAAAAAAAAAATAATTAAAGCAGATAAGCGAATACGAGAATCTGCGGGTGCCGAAGGTTCCACGACATAAATCCAGTCAGTCAACACGTGGGTTGTGTTTACTTAGTTCAATTTAGCGAAGGCTCCACTCAGCCAATGGACGGCCTCGCAGCCGACTCACGTGACCTCGGCGCCGGGCACACCTGCACACGCCGAGTGGGCGCAGCCACCAGAGGAGAAGGTCCACGCCAGGGGCGAGGGCCCTGCAGCCGAGCGGCAGCCATGCATCGCGACAGCCACGCGTACCAGCAACTCGCGTTCAAGGACTCCTGCGCGTACCAGAGGGCGGCGAACCCGGACGACTTCGCCCACAACCCGCCGCCCTGCCTCTACATGAGCCGGCAGGTGCAGGCCGGGTACATGGCGGGAGCCACCCTGGAGCCCGCAGACGGCCTGGTGGAGCCCGCCTACGGGCTCCCGCTGCGTGAGGACCTCGGGATCCCGCTGTTGCACCACCACCACCACAACCAGCAGCAGCAGCAGCAGCAGCAGCAGCAGCAGCAGCAGGCGGGCCAGGCGCCGCAACACCCGCCGCCGCTTACGCCCGCTGCGGCCTTCGGCGACACGGACGAGCACAGCCGGTTTCACCTTCCTTTCCCCTGGATGAAAAGCAACAAGGCACACTCCCACGCGTGGAAAGCCCAGTGGACAGGTAACGCGTATTAAACACGATCATGATAATGATGATGATGATTATGAGTGACTCACAGGGAATCTTTTTTTATTGTCGGTTAACCTTGTCGGGCCATTAATGAAAACCGGGAAGGTCTCTTTTGGTTTTTATTGTTTCGTATCTCGACAAAAAAAGTTAATCATTTATAAATATGTTCAATTGAAAAAGTTTGACTCGATGAACTAGCAATTTTAAATTGACACATGCGTTATAATTCACACACTATCGTCTGCGCTAGTCTTTTTTTAAACAATTTAATTACAACTTTCTGATATGTCATTCCTTAACCATACAGAGAACAAAATTCGACACACACAAAAAAAAAGGGAATTACTGTGTAATGAAACGAATTTACCATTACCTTCGTTTTCAATTTTGGCATTAACGTTGGCGATTGATTTAAATTAATTTGAATATATCGTACAGTACGAAAGTACATTGTGTGGACTAGAAAGAAAAGTTTTGTCAGTTGTTTTATTTTAATGCTTTTTAAAAAGTGGCAGAAAATCTGAATTACAATGATATTTTAACTGCTTATTTTTCGATCATCCTTGTGTGTGTATAGAAAATGTACATGTACTTTTTTATATTAAGGACTTTAAAAGATTAAACCGTATTTTAAAAAAAATGGCTTCAAAACAGAATTAGCATTTTAAAATGTTGACTCCTTTACTGTGCAGCATTATTAGTTGCACTGAAAAATCGGTATCATTTATTACATTTTGTTTATATATTCTAAAAAATTATTTTATTTTTTTTTTGTCAAACATTATCTTCATAAAATAAAGAGAGAATTTCAATTTTTTTAAATATGCTTCCTCTAGCTACTATTAACAGTGTTTGTGTTTTGGACACTTTGTCGTGTATTTAGCGGTGTTAACATTCGGCACACTTGACCAATCGAAAGCAGAATTGTCGGTGAGCACCCAAAATGTCGCCGCTTGTTAAAAGCTTCATTATTGAGTTATGTTGTATTCTGCGTTCTTCTAGATATACCTCAGTGTATGTCAAATATGAATTATGTTTTGAGGATATCGTTTATCTTGAGTGGACCGCTTCCCGAAATGATGCTAGCTGGCCGAAATAACTTAAATGATATTAGCAAAAGGGTTGATATCTTTAACCAATCAGATTTATTTCGAATTTTCTTTCACTAATCACGTTTCAAATTCGTCATTCCGGCCACAATAACCTCAACACATTTGTCTTCTCTGATTGTTTGGTAAGAGAAAGACTCGTTTGACAGATAGTATACGATATGTTTAAAAAAAAGCGTCAATCTATTTACTGTCGACACCCAACGCGGGTTTACATATTAGCAGATTTTTTTTTCTCCAATAAATCTTTTTAGATTTTGAGGGTGGGTGGGGCTTCTTAGTTCCCTCCCCCAGCCCCTCATTTCACAGAAAATATATATTGAATATTAATCAACGTTTTTTGAACATGGAGGGTAAAAAATTGCGTCAATTCCACGCAGTATTTTGCTGTTCCCAGGCTGGCCCAGTCTCTAATCCTCACAAATAGTGGGGGGTGAACTTTATTGGCAAACCTAGTTTAAATTTACTTTCGAACTTTTAATAGCTAATGAACCACAAATAGTGCAGCAACATATGTAGCTAGACAATATCCCCCCCCCACCCCCATTTTATTTTCTTAAATTTTTTTCTGTCTTTGTCATTTTACTAACAAATGATTGGTTCCAAACTGAACCGCCTGTGTTTGTCCAGGTCCGTACATGATGGCAGAGGCCGAGGAGAGCAAGCGCACGCGCACGGCCTACACACGCGCTCAGCTTCTGGAGCTGGAAAAGGAATTTCTGTTCAACCGCTACATCTCCAGGCCGCGCCGTGTGGAACTGGCGCTTACCCTCAGCCTGACGGAACGCCACATCAAGATCTGGTTCCAGAACCGCCGCATGAAGTGGAAGAAGGAGAAGGACCGGCGGCGGGCCAGGAGGGGCGAGCCCGACCAGGACTCGGCCGTCACCTCTGGGGACCAGGGTGAGGTGGCGGCGGTGGCGGGGGTCTCGCCGCCGCTCTCCCCAGAGCGCCGCCACCTGGATCAAAAGAATACACATTTTTGACGCCTTCGTCATGGAGGGACGTAGGAAGGGGGGACACACATGATTTTCCCTGCTTTGCCCAATTTTTAGATGTTTATGAACACTTATCTTGAGCATTTATTCTGCGGTGTGGGGCCTGTCAGAAGTGACTTTTTTTTCCCTCTCCAATTTGCTCTCTCAGGGTGTACAATCGTGAATCTTAAACTCTTTAATATTTACAATCGCAAATCCTTTCTACCCCAGTCAATTTCAATGATTGTGATGTGAAGCCTTCATTACCATGATATGGTAATCAAATATCCAAACAGTTAGCCCAGCTCCTTCTCAAACTTTCCGCACCATCAGTGCAGTTGTGCCTTGAAAAATAGCACTCTATAGTACCGTAGTTTTTGAGGGTAATCAAATAATTAAATAGAACGTGAAGAATTGAAGCAGCTTGTGCATCATGAATTTATACTGAACTTCACTTCATTGTATTACAACAAACGTTATGTATGCGGTGTGTTGTTATGGTCATCCCACACATATTTGGAGCACTAAGCATACACCTGACATTTATTTTGCCCTCGTCATATATGAAGTATAGTTCCTATCTAAGATGGCTCTTCATTAAAGTGCCTGTACCCCCCATACCTGCAAGTTGGAAAACCACTAGTGAACTAAAGGTGCCTCGAAAAAACATGTTTATATGTATAAACTAAGCCTTGTTTTAATATTAAAACACTGTGTCCGAATACATTTCATGAAGAGAGGAGGATGATGTTCTCCCGCCTCCTGGTGGAGACATCTATAGTACGGAAGAGAATCCTCTTCCGTACTATAGACCATCTTTCTAGCCTATGTGGTTTTAAAAATATTTTTGTAAATACAAGTACAAAAATACAAATCATGTTAGAAATTTTATGTTCTGGTCTCCATTAAAGAACACATTTTATTAATGTTTTTTTTGTCTCTCGATTTTAGTGAACGCGCAGACTGTTGACGTACTGGCTCCTTTATGCCAGTTTTCCTGGGTTCCATTCTCATACATTAAAGATGGGAGATATCCGCAAAAAATCTCTAGAGGAGAGAGAAAGAAACAAATAAAAAAGCGCAGGTATAAGTGTAGGTATTATGTAGTTTAAAGCGTTGCTTTTTTTTTAATCACACAGGAGTGCGTGGTTTTAATCAGGCACTGAGACCGCACATTACAAGGCGGGTGTCCTTGACGCAAGGACCCATTCTACAGGTGATCATCAATCATCAATTTTCGACCAAATTAGCATTTTCGTATTTTACCTCAGTTGACTCATTTGACCTTAACCCAAAAGTTTCAAAAGGTAGGTGTGTGACACCATCAATTGTGTATCAATTAATGTATTTACAAATATCGTCCTGATATTTCATCCATGTTGTAATCAGCTTGTCAAGTTCCCTTCTCAGACAATCTTTCAAGGAGACATGATGGAAAAATTACTTTTTAATGTTTGTGTACAAATAGTTGGAACTTTGGAGTATGTGACAACTCATCAAAGAAACAAACCATGAAGGGAAAACTTTACTTTTAACCAAATACACACTTGGGCTATGTTAACACCGCAGGTCAGTTCTGATTTATTTGGCCTCATTATGACATAGATTCCATGTTTTTTCATGTCAATGTGAACAATATGTTAACTAGGATGTCAATGTTGCCTCTCAAAAAATAATGAATACAGTATTGGGTAAAATTTCAGAATGAACCGAAAATGCACTAGAACATTAACAGAAAAAAATAATTTGACACTCTCCAGACTTTAGAATGCACATACACCTTTTGCACAACTAGCTCAAATGTCATCTGAAAAGCCAATTATAACCAGCAGTTTAGGCTACATAATACATGCAATTTAAAATTGAGCTGCAGCGTCACTGTGCACGAGGTCCCGAAGACGTAGACGACATATTTTCTTAACCTCCTCAATGGCACGCTCTCTCTCCTCCGTGCACCCATTTGCGATGCGGTTGCGTATCTCCTGGAAAATACTGGCCTTCTCGCTCAAGCGGGTACAGATAACAAACGGGAAGCCGAAGCGCTCCTTGTACTCTTCGTTCAAGCAGGACAAGGTGTCGGCTTCCTCTGCGCCCAGCGTGTCCATGCCCACGTTCGACTGCTCGCTCTTGGACTCGTGGGTCAAGGTGTGGGCCTGGAGGTCCTGGCCAGCAAGTTCCGGGTGGCACCTGAGGATCCCCTCTTTCCCTAGACATGATAAGTTAAGACTTATCATACACACAATGTTAAGTCTAAGAAGACCTTGATCCCATTCGGGACCTTCAAGACCACCATATCCCTCATTGATATTGTGTAAAACATAAATGGTACCAAAATGCCACCGTTCTTGGTAAAACCCCCAAAACTGCTTTTCTTGACCAAAATGGCATCTGGAATGCTCACTGCGACCATATTTCCGATTGCAGTCACATTGTCAGATAATCATTGACTCACCCGATTCGGACAGAGCGTCGATGAAGTCGCAGATGGCCGCTTCCAAAGCGTCGACGTCGGCGAAGGGACGCTGAGAGCAAACGGCAGCCGCCACGATAGGACACCTCTCCACCACGTTGCCGAAAATCTTCACAAACTCCTCGTAGGGAAGCTCGTTGACTCGGGAAAGTTCCATGTTCTCCCGAACGGCTGCTCGGCAACCTGAAAAGTCTTAAGACAATCATTCATCAAAAGTCCAACGTCCTTCTGGACACACATCACCAACCCTCGGCGTCCAAAATGACACAAACACGCTACCTAAATATTGAGCTGTGTCGTCATCTTGTCTTGGTGTGTCCAGCATCGTCGTGTTGAGGTCAGGCTTCGTCTCCCCAGAGCTCACCCATCTCAGAAAAAAAAAGCAGATGCTTCACTTTATTTGTTTCTTGTTATTCCATCCATAAAAATGACAGATCGCAAAAAACAAAACAATTCTCCAAAGAATAAGAACAGTACTTTTGCAAGGTATGTGGATGCGGAAGATTAATATGCAGAGACTCTCGCAGGTAGTCGTATGCCTTCGGTCCGTGAAAGTGGAGAGTGGCGGCAAACTCCCTCTGTTCTTTGGTATACTTGTGGCTGTGTTTGGAGAGGAGGTGAACTGGAAGATCTGGAATTCAGTCGGCAAAGGCAAATTACTGAGTACCGGTGAAATGTTCGAGCGAGTCTTGAAGGAGGGGAAAAAGTATTGTTGTGACACTAAAGGTCAAGTTTGTATTGGTGGAGTCCCTCTTTTCATTTCCGTCAAAGTGTTCATGCAGACATTTTGTTTTGTTTACAGGTCAAATCATGATGGATGCAAGTCGAGCCAAGTAAGTGAGCTTTTAAATGTGTTTTTGTTGTTTTTTTTTTTTTTTAAATCGCAAAACCTGATGATTGGCTTGACTGGCCCACGTGACCGAAATGCTTTGTTTGAATGCGCCCGTTATGTGGACAAAAAGAATGGCTGCCATAAGTGAATTACGATGTTAATGTGACCTGTTTTGTTTTGGAAGAATTTCTTCTCGGTTCACATTTGAAGGCAAAAAAAGAAGGTGTCATTTTCACTTCACCTGAGTATATGTCGAGCCGCTCCTTCAATTCATCATTCAGGATTTTCTTCACCTCGAGATCCTCCAGAAGACAACTCACGGTGTTCCTTGCCCTCCTCTCCCTGTCCTTGGCGTTCCTCTTGTCTCTTTCCAGACTCTCCACCCTAGCCAGGGCTTCACTGAGTTTGACCCTCAGCTCTTCCGGTGTTGAAGCGTAAGCGTGGTCCTAAATCGAAATAAGAAAAATGAGAATACGGGGGCCTCGCAAAAACGATGAGACGTCATATGAAAAAACGCGAATAACCGCTTGTTAAATGCTTAAGAGATCACCCCAGTAAACAAGCTGCGCTTATGCATAAACAGCCGTAATTCGACTAACAGGTTTTGGGAGCTCCGAGCCGACAAGTTGTGCATGGTCACTCCCAATTAAAGTATGCTGTCAAATCAAACATAACACCAAGTGAATTCAAGGCTGCGTGTGCAGAACTTTGTGCAGTTAGCGACTGTAAGCTTGGGTCAGCAGCAGGCTGTTAACTGGCAAACCGTGAACGGCAGTCAGTTCTCTTCTTCTCTGTTGTCAAGCTAAACAAATACTAAAGGACAAAGTAATGTAAAAGTCACAAAAAAAAAAAAAAAAAACAGAACCGCCTTACATTTTATGCATTTGCTTTCTCAAATCAGGTGATTGAAAGTACACTTGTAGCCGCGCTTGTATAAATTCTAGCTAGCTGTGGGTGGATTATTGTGTTGGCAATGGCCGACATGTGTAAGACGATTCAGTTTTAGAGTAGATACCAACGGCAACTTACTTCCACACAGAGTAGTCGGTGCGAAGTTTTAAGGCAGAGGGTTTCTGTCAACCTTTTTTTTTTTTTGCAACCTTGTTATTTGATTGGTTGATATAAAAAAAATCATCGGCACCGCCCTACCCACTCTTGAGGACTTGCACACTGCAAGAATCAAGACAAGGGCACGGAAAATCCTCCTGGATCCCCCACACCCCGCCCATCACCTTTTCCAGCTACTCCCCTCAGGCAGGCGCTACAGATCCATGCGCACCAAATCCAGCAGACACTTAAACAGCTTCTTCCCTCGAGCCATTAACTCCCTAAACAGTCACTGACGTAGTCACTCTTTTTGTATAACAAATATTGCTACTGGTCACTCTAAAATGGTTCAATGATTTTCTGCACCAACTGTACAAACTGTCATAGTATTGCACTCTACCACTGATCACTTTAGCTCTGCTTGATATTTTGCACATTGCCTAACAGTTGTCACTGGGTGGTACCACCGCACTGCAGTCCACTCACATTACGAAATGTCATTGTCATGTCCTTGTTTATGATGATACTAATGCAGCGTGTTATACCGGAGACAAATTCCTTGTGTGTTCTACATACTTGGCCAATAAAGATGATTCTGATTCTGATTCTGATTCAGTTCCGGGGCTTGCAATTATTACTCACAACAGCGGGCACAGGGACGGATTTGGGCTCAGGTTGGGTTGTGGTCTCTTTGACAAGCTTGGAAGTATCTGCTGGGAGGGGCTCCCGTGCCTTCTGTGAGGTCTGCGACATCCTGGGAGCCTTCGTATTCAGCAAAAGCGGGGGGAAAAAAAATTCAGCGTCATGTTGCATTGAATGTTGTCATTCTTTCAGCCCAGTGATATGACTACCTTATTATCAGGAGGTTTAAAACAGCAGACAGGAACAGTTCCTTCTCTGAGCCTGACTGTCTGACCTGTTCTGTCAAAGTCTTCCGGTCTGAAGTGCTCACTGCAGAGCATGGTTGACGAATTGGAAGCAAATCCTCCTCTTCTGACAGCTTTTTCCCATTTTCTTCTCAGCACTCTGTCTTTGGGAAACCTACCCAGTAGATGCGTGAGAGAATAGTTAGCAGGGATTAATTAATTAATTAAAAACATTAATGGAGAGTTGTTCAAAGCTTATGTGTCATCCGGTGAAAGGAAAACCCAGAATTGGAAAAAAGAATATCAGAAAAACTTTTATTCATCATCAATTTCTTTTGCTTTTATTCAAAAGTGGAAGACATTTTGAACTCGTGTTTTCTGGGTCGTGTAAACTGATGTCTGTAGTCAAGGCCAACAGTGTTTAACTATTCAATTTAATATATCTGTGGTCAACACCAAGTTGGGCCAAGCCAACGGTAACAATTATCAAAATTTTCTTCTTCTTTCTGTTCCGTCAATTGGATGCTCCCTGTGCTGCCGCCCACAGGTCAATCTTGGTACTACCAGAAATATAAATTGGGTGTTTATAAAAACAGGAAACGCACACGTGGCGATTCTCACATTTGAAATGTGCGTGGACAGCTCAAGCAACTAATAGCAACGTTTTTCCTTTCGGCGCATTTTAGTCTTATAGGAAAGATTTATGAGTTGGAGGTTGGTTTCTCCCGCAGGAAGTCTCGGACCACGCATAGGTTTAGGCGCGAAGTCGGCAAATTCTGGTTTGATGCATCCTTTTTAAGCCATAGTTTAGTTTTACCTGTGAAATGAAATCCCACGAGCTCTGGTTTCGACTGTGAAACGGTTGGTACAAGTCAAGGAAGAACACGAATGAGGCATCTTATCGCCGATCCTCTCCACTTCGCCACATTCAAAATGGCGACGACGTCGACGTGTGTTAATACTCAAAATAGTGGTGGCTCAGTATGTACTTCTGTGCTCCAAACCGTCTCGTTTACGCGTACAAAATAAGATATACCTGAGTGTAGATAAATGGCTAAGTCCAATTAAAAAAAACAACAACAATGAGTCAGGATCGTATCTGAACGACAAAACTACTGCACGGGATAATGGTGGTCGTCCTATCCTATGGCAGTCGTCAACCGAGAAGAAGCTCGCCGTCATTGGCTGGCATTGTACTTCCGTTTTTCGCAGTGATTGGCCAAGCTGCTTGTCATATGGTCGCGGCCCCTCATCGCTGATTGGTCAGTTTGGGCAAAGTCTTGTTTTTTTTTTTTTTTTTAAAATCTTTGTTTTAGTTTTGTTTTTGTTTTTCAGGTCGAATCACGACCGTTTTATATTTGACTAAATTGGTTGCTATAAATGAAATATTTAGCGATACAAAACGGACCAGGCAAGTTTTTTTTCTACACTCGAACAGAAAACAATGTATGACAATAAAATGTGGAAAATATTGGGCTAGATGGGAGTTATTTATAAATGGAATGTCGGGTAATTATGTTTTTTTTTTTAAAAGATGTGTTTTCTTGAATTTATTTTTTTAGGGCAAAATGTTGGATAATTATACATTAAATGGATAAATGGATCAGATCTTGGATGGATGGCTTTCTATGTACAAACGTAGTGCCAGGTAAAGCTATTTGATAGTTCATTTATTTTTGCAAGGGCGAAATATTGACTGTTAAGAATTAATTAAATTATTGAAATACTTTTGGGAAAAATATGGCTATATCACAAATTATTAATAGTACTACGTAGACATTTTGTGAATAAGTGCATTTTTATTGCTGGTTTAATGCTTCAGCTTGGAAAAATACATAAAAACATGACATTCAAACTTATAATATTTAAAGCTCTGCTCATCTGAGGATGAGGGGGGGCAAACTTACATGGTGACACAAACATTAAAAACGGAAGAAGATTCCCCCAAAAATAACAATCTGCCCCCACTTTTTTAATTAATTTATTTTTTACCCTTCACAGCGACTGTAGTTCCAGTTGGAGTAATCTTATCTTACATACAGCATGTATCTAAGAAAATAATATGAGGTGTGTTTTGTTTAACTTGCATGATGATGATCAAGGATAATGTTTAAAAAAAAATACATTGGAAAAAAAAAACTCAGCAAATCATTTTCCTTTGACATTTCTACTCATGATGCCCACTGGCCAGTTTATGCAAGCTTATATAATGAATGAAATTTAAACGGCTTATGCAAAGCAAATATAACAACTAGAAACCAAACAGGAAGTGATCCAATCATGGCTTACATGAAAATGCAGATTCGCGTTAGAACCTTTTCCATCATTTTTCTCATGACAAAAATGACAACATTCAGGCTAATGCAGGAGCTATTTACAATTTGGAGCCTTGGCAAAGGTCTTTGCTTTTAGTTTTTTGCTAAACTCTAAAACATGTGTAGATGTACTGAAATGATTATTTTGGCAGGTCATCGGACGGTTTTGTTTGGTTTTCATCCTACTGCGTCTCGCCCTTCTCCTGTGGGGCAAAAGTGGAAGCGTCCAAAATGGGGAATGTGTTGCTGTCGTTGCTCAAAGTCTGGTTGACGGTGTTGTGGTAGAACTGAAAGAAGAAGGCACTCTGTTATCAGAAGTGGGAGCGAGTCAGTGTCAACAAGGCATACATACAGTAAATCAGAACCCCTGACATACATTTACAATCTAAATTCTTATTCTTGTTCCATGTAATTGTAATCATTTCCTCCCAACTGTCTTATTTTCTTGATTTCGTCACAGTCCTCATGGCTTCCTGTGCGTGAATCTCAGATTTCTTTTCCCTTCAATCCAGATTAAAAATCGAATGCGGCCATTGTGCGTAAAAATTCCCTCCACTCGGATTAGAGATAAACGTACCTTCTCCTCGCCGACCGTCAGCTGTTCCGACATGAAGGCCACCAATTTGGAGAAGGGGGGTCGGTTGCAGGGGTCCAGGGCCCAGCACTTGCACATCATCCTATACCTGGAGAATGAAGCGTATGCCTTTCTGTGATTCCTCCAGTCTTTCTGTGTCTCAATTACAACCCGCCGATGACACCTACACGGACTCGTCAGCGTAGTAAGGACATTCCATCTTGAACCCCCTCTCAATCATGGAATAGAATCCGTGGTCCACCTTTATGCCCGGGTATGGGGTGACACCCAGAGAGAATATTTCCCACAGCAGGATGCCGTACGCCCACACGTCGCTCTTCATGGTGTACAGCCCCTGGAAGATGCTCTCCGGCGCCATCCACTTGACGGGCAAACGCACCTGGCGGGCATTAAAAGTCATTTTACAGAAGCGTCGCAAAAAAAAAAAAAAAAAAAGATTTTTCATGCGACTTACGTTGCCTCTCACGACGTAGTTGGAATCGTTGTCGATGTCCCGCGCCAATCCGAAGTCGGCGATTTTCACCTGTCGGCCTTTGGTCACCAGCACGTTGCGAGCTGCCAGGTCACGATGGATACACTGTTGACACGTCATATGGTTACAATGTTGCCTTGAGGTAAAATAGCACTCGAGAGGATTGTACTTTTGAAAAAAAAAAAAAAAAAAAAACAGTCATGGCAGAATTAAATCAAAGGTAAAGAATGAAGCCGTTTTTGCCGTATTTTTTGCCTTGGCCAAAAGGGGGCAGTGTCATATAAACAACAAAGGTTAATGTACTGTATGCACAGGTGCTGGAGGTTACGTACATTTTTGGAGGAGAGGAAGTCCATGCCTTTGGCCACTTGGACAGCAAAGCTCAACAGGTCATCAAAAGTCAGGGCCTGCAGGTCATCCGGCTCTCCGTTCTCAGAGCTCTCCGTGTCTGCAGATGAATCTGTCGTCTTTGCATCCATAAATAGTCCCTGGTGCCACCTGCATTTTCTAAAGTCCCGATCCACTGACCTTCACCACAGTCCAAGTTGTCCAAGCCGGAACAGAGGAGGGATTCGTCCTCCTGGGTGCCGGCCGGGGCAGGGTGCATCCGCATGTAGTTGTCCACGGCGCCCTCCTGCACCCTGAATGCACACAGCAAGGTCTTGGATGATTTAAAAAAACAAACACACACACAAACCACTCCAGATAGATTTTCACAACATCCCTACGTGGTTGAGTTTTTCCTTGGCATCAGGTTGTGATAGAGGATCCTGTTGCGATCCCGGGTGAAAGCGTCCACTGCCGACTTGTGGTAGCGCTCGCTGCTGCTCTTCAGATAGTTCAGCAAGTCGCCGTAGCAACAGTACTCGAATATCAGATAGATGGGGCCTACGTGGAAAGGGGAAATTCCAAATTTTCGAAAAGACCCAAAGCGCACACACACACACACAAAAAAAAAAAAATACAGTGGTACCTCTACTTACGAACATCTCTTTATACGACATTTTCAAATTACGAAACGTTTCAACAGGAAAATACTGCCTCTTGTTACGAAAGAAATTTCAAGATACGAAAGATAAAAATAGAGTCTGGCCCGCTACTCGCAGCTGCGAGTTTCCTGAACGCAACATACTCATAGCTGCTCTGCCATTGGCTACTACCGAGCATCATCCTGGCATCCCATTGGCTAAGAGGGACTTGTACCACATGTGTCTGTGTGTGTTAGGTGTGTTAGATATTTATGTGTTGATGCAGCGTCCTCGTCATTTGCCCAGGAGGTATTACGACAGTTTTAGGTAAATGTGAATCACCCAAATGTGTTCACCAGTCTGGTGATCGCTCACTATGCTGATGTTTGTCTTGGACATTTTCAAAGGATTGTTAAAAGCCGACAAAAGCAAACGTCCTTGGATCAGTTCTTTCCCAAACGGCAGGCAAAAAACCACTTCTGAGAGAGAACATGGACGAAAGAGGGCAAAAAATGATGAGGAGGGAGTTGAAAGTTAAATTACCATAATTTTTATTCTTTATTCTTTGTTTTTTACATCATACACAACTCTCATTTATTGTGCACTAATCGAATTGTAACGTGTATTTGTTACACATTTTGATGCATTTTTATGCTTTAGAAAACATTTATGTCTGAATTTTGGGGGGGCTTGGAACGGATTAGGGCATTTACATGAAAAACGCATCTCTACTTACAAACTTTTCTTGTTAAGAAATTTCTTCCAGAAGCAATTAATTTCGTAAGTAGAGGTACCACTGTAATGGAAATTGTGGCTGAAATCATCATAAAAGATTGACAGCCTGTAAAGTAAACGTACCCGAACCCGTGCATGCTCCCAGCAGGTTAACAATGTTAGCGTGGTGGCCGATGTGCGTCAGCATCTTGAGTTCGGACATCAGAGCCTCTTTATCCACTTGCTGGTGTTTTTCTGCAAGCAACCGCATTTGTCAAGTCTCGTCGGTTTCTTCGTGCTCGAATTCACTTGGGACGCAATTGCCGAACAACCGCCTACCTTTAAGCATTTTGACGGCAACCTGCTGTGTCACGCCAGCCTTCTTGATGCCGTACGCTGTGGCCTGGACCACCATGCCAAAAGCACCAGAGCCCAATTCTTTCCCTGAAGGACCACACGGGAACTTGACTGTGTATACAGTATGTATATATACCCTATTGCCCCGAATATAAGACGGCCCTGATTATAAGACGACCCCCTCTTTTTCAAGACTCAAGTTTGAAAAAACACTTTTTGAACACCACATTAATTTTTCTACAGAAAATAATTACAGTACAAATGATTCTAACAATATATTTGAGAGAAAAAGCATGTTATTTTGCCTCATTCAAATCTTAATATCTGAACATTTAAATATGTAAACTAAAGTGCAATCACATGCGTAAATGAACGGCTTCTGGTTTTTGAAATGTAAATGACATCATAACTTCTCCTCAGCTGCCGACCCACTTTTCTCTAGATTGTCGCTACGTTTCTCCATTTTCTGTTTTCTATTATTTTCTTCTCTTTTCTTTCCTACCGCTATTTTTTTTCTTCTTTGTGCTACCGCTATTTCTATTTTTATTCTTCTTGACAGGGGTTCACTTTGGCCTGGGGAGTCAAGTTCAGCATTCGATTCAATATCTGGCGCCATCTAGCGTCGTGAATGAGTATAATCTCTAGACCCCGAATATAAGACGATCCCCACTTTTTCAGTCTTATTTCAATGCAAAAAACACCGTCTGATATTCGGGCCAATACGGTATACATATGCATGCACAATCATATCATATCAAGTGAAAGTATGACTAAAATGATCCGAACCTAATTGCAAGTTCTCCCTGGGAAACTCCCATTTCTGTTCATACTCAAAGTCCTTGAAGTTAATGTAGATGTAATCGTTATCATTGGGGCCCACCATCTGGATCATCTGCAGCTGGGGCTGATACTGCGGTTTCTATTGGACATATTTCGCATGAGTGTGCCGCCTCTTCGGTTTGCGCGCGTGCACGGCTGCCTCACCTTCTTCTTGACCGTATACACGAGCACCACGCTGACGGTGAGCAAAGCCACAACCAGGATCACGCTGCCAACTTTCAACTCTGTGTATACACCAGATATTCCATACGGTGGGTTTACAATTTTGATTTGAATATCGTGCGGCTGGAGCTTTCATCAGGTTTTGGTAACATGCAACAAAATGCACACTCTGACTTTGCGAGACAGATCCATCATGATAACAAAATCAAACCTCTAAAGCCCTCCCGGGAAGACCGGTAGTACACCATTTGCGAGGGAGTGCACCAGGAGCCAACTGAGTTGGCTAGGCAAAATTTCAAGTGGTGTCCATCCAGCAGCTCTCTCCCGGTTGCGCTCTTGATGATCTTTCGGCACCTTACGTCAGAGTCGACTCGCCAGGTTCCGGGGATCTCTTTCCAGAAGGAGTGACGCTCGCAGCTAGAATATATTTTTTTAAAAAGCAGAGCACGTCTTGCAGGTGGTGATAAAAGACAGCGTGTCGGTAAATTGTGCAAGCGCACCTTTCGTTGCCAGGAAAACAAGACATCCACGTGTAATTTGCCGGCACGGCGCTGGCTGTGTGGATGTCGATGCTGCCGTTGTCTTTGCTGACACTGAGTTTGAATTTTGGTTCATCTGTATCATAAAAAGGGTGCACACAACCCAGCTTCATGTTCGGCAAACGGTATTCGTGTATTTCCCTCAGTGGTGGGAAGTACTGAAGATTTTTCACAAGTCTGTATTTGAATACTTATTTTTTCTGACCACTTTTCACTTGTACTGCCCATGTTTGTCATTCGTCGCAGAGGAAAAAGAATCCATGCAAAAACTGGCATACGTACGAGACTTCTACTCAAGTACAGGCTCTTCAGTTCCTTACCTACAACACACACAGACACGGACTCGTTTCTGCTTTCTCCACCCGCCTCCACGTATAGTTTGTATTCTCCTGATTTGATTCCACCGCACAGCTTCACCGTCCTGACAGAACACAAAAAAATATTAGTCGATGCTCTCCAGTAAATTTCGGTGGCAATGCGCACATTTATGACATCATCAAAAAGGGTTCAGGATAGCTGCAGGTTTGCCAAAGCTAAATTCCGCGTAAAGGTAAAACGAATTGCAAATTCCTCGTGCGCTCGGATGATATCGTGTAGCCTTATCGCTATATTAGCTCTTTAGCCCTACCTGTGCGTTGTGACCCAATCCTCCGTGTCGCATTTGGACACCTTGCCATCGGGCGTCTCCCACATGCACCGCTGCAGCACGGGGTGGTAAAACACGGAGGCTTGCAAACACGCGCTGGCTGCCTCTTGACTGAGCAAAGTTTTTCTCGCATCCAGCTGCACCCTGAGGAAGCCTTCCGCTGAGGGAATGCATGAGAAGAAAAAATAAAAGACCCGGGCTTTTCCAACGGGCATTCAAGAGCCTTCAAAGTCATTGCATGGATTTTGTCCGGAGTATCAACATTTGGAAAAACCGATTTAATGGTTGTACATTCCGGACAGATGTCAAAATGTGCGCTTGTTTGTGATGAGTCACGAGTTAACTCTGGAAAACGCGGGACGAATCATCATTCCAATTTTGGGATGCGCGTGTGGATATGCATGCGGTGGGACGTGGGCATTCGATTTATTTGAAGTTACGTGAAATTTGATTTTCACATTTGAGGCCGTTGAAAGCAAAGAACGCAACAGTACATTTGCCTGAGCCAGACCTGCTCAGACTAAACGGAGAAATTTCAACCAGCATGTGACAAATGAATATTTCTGTGTCATTTGACAGAAGGCTTTTGGAGAAGACGCCTGGGAACAGTTTCCAAAGCGTGACGACCGACCCTGGATGCTGACGTTAACGGACTTGGTTGCGCCATCTTGAGCCCTGCAGGTGTACGTGCCGCCGTGGCCCACATCCACCGAGTCAACGAACCAGTAAGCCATCGAGGTTTTCCCATGCGAGTCAAATCGGCTGCACATCTGGGAAGGACAAGACGTCATCACAAGATGCCGCCTTTTGTTGGCGTGAATTTGCAAATGGCGCCGCACCTCCATGATTTTCGCAGAGCACGGAAATTCGTCGGGTGTCAACTGCAGGCCGTCTTTCTCCCACGCTGCCCTTCGCCGCCCCCAACGGCTGAACCTGCAGCGAAGCAGGAGAGGCTCCCCGGGACTCAAAATCACACTGGAGACCTCGTCCTGATCCACCAGGTTACTCTCTATGTCTTATAACACACAAAACGGTGTAACTTATTTCAGTTTTTTTTTCCCTTCTCATAAATATCACATAAGCCCATTGAAAAGCATTAATCACCATAGTCGTACAGTTGGGAGCATTCACGCCCTTGGCTGTTAGTTGCGCAACACATCACTCGGTTGTTTGTGAATCCAACGCTGGTGATTGTGCTCTCAGTTTTTTCCAGATCTTCGACGGCTTCGTCTTGCATTCTGATGGGGAAAAAGTTAGTCATCGTCGTAACCAGATGGGCTCTTGCGTTTGAAAAGATGCGCGTGACATCTTACCCTGACCACTCCAGAATAGGTTGAGGGAAACCCACAGACACGCAATTAAAATGGGGGGAACTCTTTCGATCGTTCGCGTGGACCAGCGTCAGACGAGGTTTTGTGGGCCGTTCTAAGGCGAGATGTTAAGCCCAGAGAAAAAAAAAAGTCATATAGGTACGCTTGAATGATTCACAAGAACAAGTACTCACTTGTAACCACATGTAGAGCAATGGTCAACGATCGCTCATCCGTGCATCTGATGGTATACTCCCCAGAAATATTCTTAGAAAGCACTGGCAGGACTATCATGAAATTGGCCTCTCTGTCAAAAAAAAATAAAAAAATAAAAAAACTCCATGGAAAAACATGCAAAGCAAAAATCACAATTATGTTTGTTAGCCAAAACACACATATGGCGCGCTATGTTCTTCAATGCTAATAAAAGAGCATCAATACTGTACTCACAGGCCTATATTCTTTATCCTCTGCAAAAAAACAACTCCCAAAGCTGCAGCTGACTGAGTGACTTAATGATTGCGAAACTCATTTGTTTTTGCATAACTGTATCATACTGCCCCCAGTGGCCAAGTTGTGCACACACCAATGCAAAAAAAAACGGTTTACAGTGGTACCCCTCCTGACGAACGTCTCTTCATACGAAATGTTCAAGTTACGAAACGCTTCAACAGGAAAATATTGCCTCTTGTTGCGAAAGAAATTTCAAGATACAAAAAGTAAAAATACAGTCTGGCCTGCTACTAGCTTCGAGTTTCCTGAACGCAACGTACTCATAGCTGCTCTGCCATTGGCTATTACCGAGCAGCACCCTGGCATCCCATTGGCTAAGAGGGACTACTATCATATGTGTTTGTGTGTGTGTGTGTCAGTTCTTGACAAAACGCCAGGCAAAAACCTCCTCTGAGAGAGAACATGAACTAAAGAGGGCAACAAAACAATGAGGACTCAGTTAAAAGTTCATCATCATTTTATTCTTTATTCTTTTTTTTTTTACATAATGCACAACTCTCATTTATTGTGCACTAATCGAAATTGTAACATGTATTTGTTACATATTTCGATGCATTTTTATGCTTTAGAAAACATTTATGTCTGAATTTTGAGGGGGCTTGGAACGGATTAGGGCATTTACATGGAAAACGCGTCTCTACTTACAAACCTTTCTAGTAAAGAAATTTCTTCCAGAACCAATTAATTTCGTAAATTGAGGTACCATTGTAATTGAATCCATTCTGTTCCACGGGGTCATTAGGACGCTGGAACGGATTAATGGCGTTTCCATTTATTTCAATGGCAAAGTCAAAGTTGATTTGAGATACTCTACAGAAATTATAAATAGATCAAATATAATACAATTACAAAATGAGAACTAATGAATCATTCCTAACATGCCGTATTTCACACACTTTAAAGATAAATTACCTGCCCCATTTGTCTGTTTGGAAAAAAAAATATATATATATATGCCCCTTGAGCACACACGTTTGCCCACGTGTACAAGAATGAAACACAAAATAACAAAATGCTATACACGCTTACACTGGTAATAGGAGATGCAAATTTCTCCTGAAGCTGCAAGGGCTGCATGTGTGGAAGCCCTCCAAGGAGATGACCAGTCTCGTACCCACACCCACCTCCAAAGAGACCGGAGTGGCTGCATTCAGGTAGTGCGCCGGGTAGAAACACTGAATCTGGAAATACGCCATCTGGAGTGTTGACCGCTTTCGATACCAAATACTGTACACAAAATACACTTGGAGCATTTACCGCCTGACTCGGTGTGCATTTCCCTTCGGGTAAGATGCCTTCGCAGCAATGCACGCTGACAGCGCACAGCAGCAGAACACCTTGAAAGATAGTCATAAATAATAATAATAATAATAATAATAATAATAATGATAGTCAAATTCATAATCCACATATTTTAAATTACATTTATGGCTAAGGTAAATTTTGAATAGTGTTCTTGGTCCCAGCTCTCTATGGAATAGTAAGCTAAAAAATAATTTTAAAGCACAGATACGTAAAATATGTATTCCACCCCCCTCCAAAAAAACCCAAAACAAAACATCATACTCACCCGCAATCATTAGTGTGTGCGTGAACATCTTTTCGTCTCTGTTTGTCACAACGAAACTTCTCAGGTTGAGTTTACGATTTTTTTTCTTAAGAAAGGGAAGCCCCGCCTGGCTACCTGATAAATGGAAAAAGTCTACTTCCTATTCTGAAAACCACTTAAGTTCCTAAAACTACTATGACTCGCGTTTTTTTTTCGACCGCATTTAATTCTTATTGTCACCGTTGCTATTACAGCCCACAAATACATATTTCAATCGCTGGTTTTGTTCAGATGACCCTTTTAGATGCCCCATTTAATTTGACAAGAAAATTGACCAAACAACATAAAAAATGTATATTTATTTTGAATAAATTGTAAAATTCCCACAAAATAATACAAAATAAAAGCTTCAAGCACAAGGCCAATTTTTTTGTAACTTTCAAGTAGCCTCTGAAACACTTTAAACCAAAATGGCCGACTTCCTCTTGAATTTCGCACACGGATCCATCAGAGCATTCTGTCTTTTTTCCGTGGAGGTTAAAATGGTTAGTTGCGGAATAAATATGTCTATTGAGGTTTTGTAAATGTCATCACATACTGTATACGTAAACTCTGTCAGAGTGAACTATTAGTTGAAATAAACACCTTTCAGAAATTCATTTGGGAAACGGCATACTCAACTTGCTTCACTGAATCATGTCGCTCGTCAATGTCAACCCAAGTGATAACCTTGGCCAAGAATGTCTACCCTACCCTATCTTTGTTTCTCCCCCCGCCTGTCAGCAAGCTAACATATTTTGATGTTTGCATGTGTACGTCTGCTTGCAGTTACATTTACCAGAAAATCGTATGGGAGCTTGACCGATACAGTGTTCAATGGAAAATTCCTTTTTTTTCTTGGTGAAAACTTTTACTCATTTGGCTTTTCATTCGCTTTTGTAAAATGTTTCAAATTCTGAAGAGATTTTTATGGACACCCAGTACAGCAGCATCACTGTGCATATTACACATGAAGCATGTCCCGTACAGAGGCAGAGGAAAGGCGCTTACCCACAATGCAAAGTGGGTTCCAGGCAGTGCACCGCAGGCAAACCTGGCAGTGAGCAAAAACAACAACAGGCTGCACTTTTTCTTTTTTTTTTTTTTAATTAGCAAAGGAAAGCGTCTGCATGGATGGCGACCCTCGCGATCACTGTTCCGTGCGTGCGGTGATCTAAGTCCGGAAGCCAAACATGCACCCCAGTGCGATGACGTGAGTACCGCAGCGCATTTTTTAAGTGGTCCCGACGCCACAGAGGAGGTAAATTTTAGGAGCAAAAAAGGGGGGATCGTTTGCAGGCTAGCCGAGCTGGGCTAGCTCGCTAGCTCTGTGCGGCTCTCTATGTTTGAGTGTCTTCCGGCAGCAGAAGCGGCGGCGGCGGTGCCATGAACAGCGGACTCCCAGCCTCAGCTGCTCCGCTCGGGGGTGCCGGGTTACCCAATGTCAAAGTGAAGTTTTGCCGTTACTACGCGAAAGACAAAACGTGCTTCTATGGAGACGAGTGCCAGTTCCTGCACGAGGATCCGTCCATGGCTAGCCTGAGCCCCGTCCCGTTGTCTCTACCCGGGGGTGGCGGGACTGCAGCGGGATATTCCCTCGGAGGTTCCGGGGCCTCCTGCCCCGGCGGCGGAGGAGGAACCGGCGTGCCCAAGAAGAGTGAAGCCATGGGGCTTGCGCAGAGCTCTCTGGACGGGTCGTTGCTAGCCAGTGAGTAACGCTTTTACGTCACAGCCGGGACCTCACCTAGGGTAGCACCCGACTTTAAGAGGAGCCTGGTGGGGCTTGACTGAAAATTTAGCCCGGGGATTCATTTGAGGCCTCCTGGTCCCCCAAACGAATTTCAGGGACTTTACCCGCCATATGTCATTCGGCATATCGTCTACTCTGTGCCGTGGAGTTCATTGGGCGCCTTTTAACACTGGCGCGACTTGTTGTTGATGATGTTGTTGTGAAAATGAAGCTATAACAGCTTGTTCCCCCACTCGCGAATGAGGCCTGGTAATTTGACAGCTGCGAGTGGACAGAAAGCACTTAACGTTAGCCCCGTGTAGCATCTTAGTAGCCATTTCCAGAAAAAGTAACCCTGCCATAGTTTACGTTATTATTATTATATATTAATCACTAATCAAAACTAATGTTAATTCGTGTGGCGATTTATCATAATCTGGTACGTGTGTTTACATGTTCGCGAAATATAGCTGTGTTGCTAACCTAGCTAAGAGCTAACGTAGCGGTCCACGAGGTAGTGTTTTGTTTTGTTTGCCCTCATTTCTTCAGGGCAAACAAACCAGAAGGAGTGTAAAGTTATTCTCACGGAACAAAGCTAATGGCCAAATGGTCAAATGTCTTAATAATGAGACCGCTGGTGGTGCGTCGGAATTAGCATGGTCGTTGCTTGCGCTTGTGGAACTGTTTACATTTTTTCTATTGAGCGCTGTAATCGGTTACACACACTCGGGAACGTTGAAACTTCCTAAACGACTTCCTACACTTGACACCATCCTTGTTCAACATTAAATTACTCGCTTTATCTGTCCTTTGCAGTTCCAGGGATGGAGGGAGCGAGTCTGAGCGACGCCAACCTCACCAATTCCTACTTCAGCAGCAGCTTCATTGGAGTGAATGGATTTGGAAGTCCCGCAGAGTCCAAATACTCCATGATGCAGGTACTGTCCCACATGAGCTAGTACAGTCAAACCATTCGCAGTTTGTTCCCCATCATTCTTTCGTGACATTATCAACACCCAAAGAAGCAGCCAGCGCTCATTGGTATCTTTCTGTGGTTGGCTCATGTTAAAAAAAAAAAAAAAAAAAAAAAAAGACGAAAAAGCCAAACATATGTGGAGGTGACTGTTCACATAGTCACAGAGCTGACGTCACATATGACTCAAGAAATTTGTACCCCAAATTGTATTGCTTTTTATGTTGGTTAGTCAGGGTTTTGCATCTTCAAGAGTCTTTGCTTGAATGAATATAAAATCCGATGCAAATGTACATACAGTAGCTTGCTTCCTTGTGTTTTGAATCCCTCCATCTCTTCGTAGCGAATCACTACCAGCAGCAGCTCTCCCAGTCTGCTCAATGATGGTGCCAAGAATTTTAGCCACAGCACTCGTGGTAAGACCAATGTTGCCTTCATTCCCATTAAAATTGCTGAAAAAAAAAAAAAATTCTCTACGTAGATCCAGTCAACTCCCCGACGTCGTCGCTGTTCAGCGATTTTGGTGCTCTTGGCATTTCTCAACGGAGAAAGGTGAGCAGAAAAAAAAGGTGTCCTGAGTGTGGGATTCGCGATTGCAGATTCTTAGGGGGCGGGGCCAGGTCTGAGGTAGATTATGTGTGTAACGACTTCTTTTTCCTTCAGGCGCCCAATCCGACAGCAAGTGAGTTCATCCCTAAGGGAGCTCCACGAATAGCTACCATGGCGCCGTCTTCTGTTCAGGCCTTCCCCTCACCTCTTTTTGCCCACCCGGGTCTTAACAGCTCCACAACTGCCGCTTTAGCTCCAGGTGGTGTCTCCTTTTATTTCGTGATTGATTTATTTATTTAAAACCACCCAGTTTTAAATATTTTTTTTCTGAATTGCTCCAAACTTGCTTGAATTATCTGATGTCAGGCATGTCTTTATCGGCGGGTTCATCTCCCCTTC
>CAAKHF010005274.1:10141-21861 GCA_901007745.1 Hippocampus kuda
CTGAAAATCTTTATGTTGTACCTCAAATTGCAGATGTAGCCTGGAAGAATTTTAAAATGAATGCAAATCTCTCTCTCTCTCTCTCTCTCGCACTCGCACTCTCTCTCTCTCTCTCTCTCTCTCTCTCTCTCTCTCTCTCTCTCTCTCTCTTGCTCCTCCAAAAGCTTCTCTGCTTGCATTGCTGTGCCAGGTCGAGTTCGATGGTGTGTTTGTCCAATTTACCCAGGGGTTTAAAAGCTGCCAATCATGCTGCAATGCCACATCGTAAAGGCCCAATTCGGAGTTGCGCCGCGTGCCTAGATAAACACCTGAATAAACACCTTGATAATGGCTTCAGTCCACGCAGCTACTATACACACCTTGTATTGCTCTCCCACCCGCGCTGTAGATGTGCAGGGCCAACGCTCAAAGCCGCGCCGCTGTGATTAGAGAATGGGGAGAATTATGATATAAACATTCCATCTTGGTTTATCAGGAGTCAGCGTGGAGTTGTAAGGAAATGATCTCCAGCACTGCATTATCCATTTTCAATAAATCTGTCTCGATACTGCGTCTCGCTCTGATCTCTCTCTGTCCCGGCTCTTATTTACGGTGGACCTATTTCAGACTTGTTTTTATGAGCTTGGCTGCCCTTTACAAAACACGCTGTTGGGCCCATTCAGTAAGAGGCTACGTTTCATTAACGATAGCGGGGAGCCGAATGGTCACCCAGGACGGACAGTCGTTTGCATTTTGGAAGTGAAATGGTTTATAGCTTTAATGGGAATAAGCACGCAAGTAGATCATATCTTTTAAGGTCTTTACCAGAGTCAATCTCATGCCTCTCAATTTTTCTCACTTCTCAGGAGCGAGTCATCGAGACCCTTCGGGAACAGAAGGAGCGGGCGGACAGGGTTCAACTGGAGGAGTTGGAGCAACTGAGGAAGGACAACCAGGAATTGAAGGACAAGCTGTCAACCCTCCAATCTCAGAAACTGTCCCCCAGCCAGCCTGCGATCGTGGGCCCAAAGCAAGGCCAGAGGCCCGATGGAGAGGTCTGTATGGGGTGAGCGCGAGGAGGAGGAGGGGCGCTTCACAAGTGGAAACGTGAGCATGTGTGTGTTTTTCACTAATGTATATGCTCAGCGGCACCCGAGAGGAGCAAGTGAAACAAATGGTGTTGGGGGAGATAACATTACAAAGTGTCAATGTCAGCACTGGTCAATTTGTAGGTCGTTGTTGTACTCATTTTTTTTATTTTTTACCATGAGACGAAACCGAAATAATCCAAAAGCAAGAGAACAAATGGGCAAAACGACTTGCTTATTGATTTAAGAACTGTGCACGCTGAAGATTGTGAGTGGTATGTATGTACAGTATGCGGAAACAGTAACATCAGTGTTCACACACACACACACACACACACACACACACACACACACACACACACACACACACACACACACACACACACACACACACACACACACACACACACACTGTACAGTTCCAGAACACAAATATTAAGAACCGTTTCAAATATATGAAACCAATCCAAAAATAAATAACAGTCAAATATATCAAACAAAAGCCTTCACGTTGTATTTTCATTGGAGTTGAAATGGAAAGGTAGTTTCAATAACCTACTTAAATGGCTGGAATCCGCAGATTACCTCTTTTAGCGGTTGACAGTTCTTGCGGACCAGCCAGGTCGAAGAATAGAAAAAAAAAAAAATACGTATTCAATGTTCTCCGCGCACTCGTTGGCTTGGCTCCTTTAATTACTAACCACGCTCGGATATGCAGCTTTACATGGAGCTTTTTTTTCTGTTGAATGTCTGCCAACTATCTGAATGAACGTAACTCAAAGTCAGCTCGTGACCAAATATGTGTTTGATGTCTAATCACCGCAGTGGCTTCAAAGTCCACACATTGTTCACCACTCTGCAGGAACCGGTAAATCGAAATACTCTATTCCTTATTTGTGACAGCATCCAAAATGCATCTTTAATTCCTCTCTGGTACCTCCCTGATAGTATCCACAATAATCTTCGCAAGTCAACATTGACAGGGCGTCCTGCGCGAGATAGATCTTAGGCTGCTGATATTAAAATGAGGTGATTAATGGCGAAATAAAACTCCTTCCATCCCTTATTGGGTGCCAAGTAAGAGTATTTTTCCTCCCATTTCCCTCACACACACCAGCACATACGCTGTCATCCGTCCAGAATTTATGAGCGACTTTTCTTTTATAGTCATAAAAAGCATACACACACATCTCATTCCTGTTAAGAGTTATCGTGGTGAGTGCTGGGCCACAAAAAAAGGGACGGCAGCTCGATAACTCTTTGTAGCCAGCAGATTTACAATGACAGAAGTGTTGCCATAATTGGATTATTTAGTCTCATCCGCAGCTGTTATGTAAACTTGCAAATTCTTCATAAGGACTTAACGGTGTTGCTGTTTGTGTGAACACGTATGGTCTTCGGCGTCTCGATGAGTCCGTGTGATATTTTTACACACGTATGTACGTGTACGTATGTATGCATGCAGTGTGCATGTATGAACGTGTTTTAGAATGAATTACCATGTGACAAGCCTTGAATATTTATTACCCTGGAGGTCAAAAATAATTAAAAAAAACATGCTTTCATAGATTAGTGCACATAAAAATGTACACTATTCATACATACGTAAAAAAACAAAATCAAACCCACACCATAAAAGTGCGATAGACCACTAATGGCAACAAAGAGTGGAAACATGGCGCGAACCCCAGAAGTCATTTTGGCAGTAGTCCACCTGTGGCGGTTGTCTTATAGCTGTAATAGAGGCAAGATGGCCCCAGATTTTGGTCCTCATGTCGACAGTCGTCTTACTGTGGAATGTTGTGTCGTCGTGTAAAAGCGCACACAGTTGAGGCCCTTCCTGGGTTGTGTATTCATGGCAAAGCCATCTTCATGCTACACTATGTCATATATCTCTTTTTATTATATTTTGTGGCCGTTTTGCAGGATCTGAAATCGACCATTTTCCTCTTCTCCGTTCAGCTCTGCACGTGACGTTAAGCTTTGGGTTTAAATCAGATCTCATGCCATAGCTGCCGTGATATTTCTCTGTTGAACATTTAATTGCTCAGCTCCACCTTTTAGGTAACCTGTCAAGCTAGTTGGCACATTAAGAGATGGTTGGAAAAAGTGGTTTTGTATCCACACACCAGTTACCATTTCATTGAAAACAAATTTCTACCACACTGCAAAATGTCTTGCCCGTTGAAAAAGGGTTCAGATGACTTTTTTCAATGTAGTTACCTCTATTGTAGGTACTGTAATTGAAAGCTTTGCTCCCTACAATGCTGTTGTAGCAATGCAAATGCTAAATGCAACGAAACAAGAGTTGCCCCTTGTCTGCCTCATCCATGGTGGGTTGTAATGAAGTTTCTTGCTGGCGAATTGCTGACTTACAAAGCAGATGAGATCAAAGCTCACTGAACTTCACTGAAAAAAATGTTTTGGTTGAATTTATTCGATTTATTTCATCAAGTGGTTGCAAATAAAACCATCTGCATTTGGGCACATTTTCTTAAATAGACTATATATAAACTCCATCTTACAAAATGCATCTGGATCGAGATTATTTTGGTTTGACGAAATAAAATTGATTAAATTCAACGCACTGCTTTTTTCAATTCTCAGTGATTATTTCTCTATGTACCAATCCCTTCACTATTTTAATGATTAATAAAATACAAAGTTCGTTGTAGTAGATAAATAACCGATAACATATCTGTGTTGCTTTCATTTGACCCTAGTGTTTAAGAAAAAACCCTCTGCAAGTAAATACTGCAGTTGTGTGAGGCAAATCTCTTAAAGCTGTTGCAGTTTGGTGTTTGCAGATGTTTGGTGTTTGACTCAGTGGAGTTGTTAGCAGAGCTTTTTCATCTCAAAGTTGTTTAAAGCACCGCATCCGCTTCCCATGATTTTGTATTTGCTCATCCCGGAGATAGGAAAGGACTAGGGGAAGCAACTGCTTTTTTCAAAGAGACAAATATTGAAAGCGGTCGGAAGGAAGGGCTTCCCTCATGGGCTTGTATGAAGTTGAAGACAAAATTGAACAGTTTCAGTTAGTCTTTAAATATTTTCCTTTCAGTGGATGTAATGGCATTAATGCAAGATGGGCACATCATAATCTTATGCCACCTATGCAACAAGCTATTTTGAAGTGATGACTTTGTTGTATAGTCATTGGCCCTTCTCGACTTTAGTCAAAGAAAGTTCCAAGTTAGACAAGCTAGTGTAACTTTTTTTCCCCTCTCGCACTCATTTCACCCTCTAGATGCCAGCCCAAATAGAAGCTCTACCAGCAGTGAGCTCCACGGTAAGTGTTATGCTATTATAACGCTCTTGTGTTGGTTTCCATATTTGACAGGAGAGCAGTCAAAAGCTTCAGATGAGGAGGCGTGTTTGACTGCTACTGAATGTGTAGATCACCTTTAGTGTAAATCAAAAGATGGGTATTTTTTGACATTTTTTTTTTGTTAATTTTTTTAGCTAAATTAGCCCTTTCACACTGACCGCCAAAGAAATTTTTTACGAAATTAAATAATAATAATAATAATGATCAATTTAATAAATAAATACATAAATAAAAGAATGCACTTAGAATCCATGTGGGCAGCCTGTAATGCCTACCCCACGTTGAGCTTCTCCTGTAATTGCTTCTCCTGTAATTGCGCTCTGCAGCCAGGGAAACCTGGTGCTTTCAGCCCAATGTTGAACAGAAAGTGCCACCTAGTGGAGTCAAAATCGATGACAACTGGTTCATGAAGCATCTTGGCACTTCATTTTATCATCACTATGAAATGATGGACATTTTTCAAATTCCAAATGCTTCATGTAGAATTTTTAAAGTTTGTCTTCTTAACTTTCTGTACACCCGATGCATGAACTTGCCACCCCGAAGGCCGCAAACCCAGAGGACACATTGCATAAGTGTCCAGATATTGCAACTCGCCTGAGGCTTCTTGAGCAAGAAGTGGCTCGCTACAGAGAAGAATCTGGAAAGTCGCAAGCGGAAGCAGCAAGGTTGATGGCGGCGCTGAATGACGCTGAGGTGGACAGATCTGGCAGAGAGAAGAAAATAAATGATCTTGAGAGGTGAGTGTTTAAAAATAGATACAGATGGCCCCTTCTGGGTGTCCTTAAGGAAGCATCTTTCTGAATTACTGAATCGTTTTGAGTCCTTGATTCCTTCCTAAGTGCTCTATTTATAAAGGAGCAATCCGCAAGATATAAACTCTCCATTTCTTCCTCCTACCTCTGGAAAAATGCTTCCATCCTCATGTTTTCCTGTATGCAATCCCAAAAGTATATCCAGTCAATTGTCTACATGCTTTGCTTTTCATCATGTAACGAAATGTCTTACCAGTTGTTTTTGTGTGGAAATGTTTGCAGCTCTGGTTGAGTATACTTTGTGTTTGCCTGTTACGCGCAAAAAAATACTACGCCATCAGAATTGCCCACCAGAGTTGTTTAAAATGTATTGCGATACAGAGGGAGAGATAGATAGACAAATAGATAACTCACTTCATCCCATGAGAGAAATTGCTTTTGCTAGCACCATAATGTTTTTCAAACCTTCCCACTTGACCAGTGTTTGTTAAAATGTAATATATATCTATAGATATATAGATATATCTATATCTATATATCTATACATATATAGATATATAGATATATAAAATGTGTGTTCGACTGGTTAGCTCGTCCACCTCTCAGTGTGATTCCAGGCCCCGGCCTACCCGAATGTTCTCCCCGTACATTTTGCCATCTAATGGAAGAGCATTTACTTGCTTTTACTGGCACTATGTCAACTATTTATCAAGGATAGATGAACAAAGATACAGTGACACCTCGCTACTTCACGGTTCACTTATGTACATGTATATTTCATGTTTATGTTCACTGTATTTTGTTATTTATACACTAACCTAACTTATACATCTTATACATTTATATATATATATATTAGTACACAGCATTAGCATTAAGTAATGTTAATTACTATAAACATTTACTTCTACATGCATGCAAATGTGGCCTTATAAATATTACATATACTCATACACATGTACATATACCTGTACATGTGTACAGGTATATGTACAGTGGGGGGGGGTACCTATTTCGCAGATTTTCCTCTTTTGCGTGGGGTCTCGGTCCCTGTTAACCGCGATAAGTGAGGGTCACTGTATACAGTATTTGTAATGAGTACATTACAATTTTGCCAAATTGAGTGAAATTGGATCAATTCCCACCTGACTCCAGGTTACGGCACCATGGATAGAAATCTGTACTACTGTATGTTTCAGTGCACATATGAGCAGCCAAATGTTTCTGTGTGATTTCCTGAAAATTGCAGAAAACTATTTTTACTTTTCTGGAGCGCTAAGGAAAACCAGATGACGAAACCCTTTCATTACCAACTAATAAAGCAGCAAAGAAAACTGACAATAGATACAGTACCACTGTAGAGCTTACTATGATGTTGTCTTGGTTATTTTGTATTTATCGAAATGCTAATTTCTTTTTTTATGGGGACAATTTAATCTTTACAAATACTGTGTAGCACATTTTGAGTTAGTGGGTTTGGTGCCAAATGGGAACTATCAATTGGCTTTTTTTTTTTTTTTGCAGAAATCTGGGAAAATTCCAGAGAAATTACGTATGTTGTACTCTTGTAGTTTTGATTATTTCTGTAGTGATATGGAGACATAACTTTGGAAAATAAATTTGCCTCCCAGTCTGACCATATCCTTGTTTGTGACATGGTAAGCACTCTGGTATGTAAGGGAGAGTTTCACTGAAAGGGAGGCTTCTATGCATGTGCATTATACAGTAAATGTGCATATGGGTGGTTCTCAGTAAGTGGGGTCCAGGAGTGTGACATGGGAGCCCAAATATAAACCTGTTCAAAACCAGGTCAAAATGATATATGCTTTAAAAAAAAAAAATCCTGCAGTGTGCTGTGAATAAATCAAAGTTCACTCACCCATTTGTTCACCAGAAATCGTTGAATGTCGTGGTGTTCCATTGTTTCGTCTTGTAGCGCTTGGTACCTGAGCACCAAGTGTTGAGCACTCATTTGTTGAAATAATTATTTTTACACTTGATCAGTTTCACAATATTCATACAATGACATTCAGTCGAAAAACGGGTAGAAATAACCAATTGGATGTTGAAAATGAATTGAATGGTGCATATTATTACAACAATGGCCGTCATTTACAATGCGTTACTTTGGAGGAATGATAGATACCTTCTTTTGATCAGCATTTGCTTTGCAAAATGCGCACTGGCTGCAGCTGAATTTTGCATAATTAAAAACCTGGCGATGCGCATGCAAGAATACACTACAAAATAGTGCTTGCAACTAGCATTAAAAAAATTCTTTATATATTTTATTGAACATACATGATCAATAAAAAGGTCCCCACACTTGAGACATAGCTTACTTGGGTGCCGTAGGGTTTAATTTTTATTTTATTTATTTATTTTTTAAACGTTTTTAAAATAATGTGTTAACATTGTATTTGGCAGCAAACCCATTCAAATTCTGGTTCAACTGACTACATTTGTTCCAGTGGATACAGTGAGTTACAGTTGTTCGTTGTATTGGTTTTTTTTGTGTGTGTTTTTGTTTTTTTTGGGCGATGTATTATCAAATTACGGACAGTGTGGGACTTGATTAAATGGTATTGTGTTGGATAGGATTAGATTGGATTGGATACAACTTTATTGTCAAATTGTTGCATTGACATTCTGCCAGTTTAGTGGTGTTTTTGAAGCTGATGCATTTTAAATGTTTAAAGAGCTCTTAATTACACAATGTCAGAAAGTGGAAGTGGCTCCGTCTGCTATTTTTCACCACTCAAAATATATTCACACATAAATGACAGCACAAATCTCAGTCAAGTTGTTTATTTAATCCCTGTCTGCAATATGCCAAGCAGTGAACTCTGGTGATTGATTGGAAAGGGGATAAAATAATGGCTCTCGAAGTGAGTCAGTGTTTGACCATGCAGTTGGACCACAATTTCTAAGAACCACCCAGTAAAAGTTTTGTCATCTCTTGCCTGTGATGGACAGTATACCTCAAAGCACAGCACGAAATAAGATAAGATAAGATAAGATAAGATAATCCTTTATTTGTCCCACACTGGGGAAATTTACAGCCTTCAGCAGCAAGATTGTAGGTACAGGGATATGCGCTGCTGGAGAGGCAGCCACTCAGGGGGCGCCATCTTAAAAAAAAACATTCTTCAAGTCGTTTTTGTCATTTCCCAGTTTCATATAGGCAACATGTCAGATGGTATTTTAACTAAGATAAGATGTATAAGTACCATAAAGAATCTATACATAGCAAACAGTCTTGTCCCATTTGGGTCTTTCAGCACTGCATCAAGACAAATGTCTCAGATAAAACTTCAGCGTGTTGACCCAACTGCTGTACTCTAAACCTTCTGACTTCATGTTTCCTCCCCTTTTCTTCACCCATTGTGCGGCATTCCTTTTTGTTTTGTTCCACAGAAAGAAAAATGTACATCATTTCGATTGTATCTTTCCTCTTTTTACTCAAACTGAGCATCTCTCAGTGAAAATCCTGCTGCTTTTCCCATCTACTTAAAATCGGAGGCGGTTGTTCCATTTTCAAATTTATTATAAAAAAAAAAACCTCAAGGTACTGTAAATCTGAAGCAATTTTAAAGAGAGAGACATTCATTTTATTGTCTGAACATCTTATTCCTACGAATGTTCCTGTTAACCTTTAATATTCGTTCAATTTACGTTCAAGGCATTGGGTTGTTTTTTTTTTGTCTCCCTGTAGTTTTTTTTGTGATCAGAGCGCTCAACCCATCCATCCATGCATGTTCAGGGATCATTGTACTTCAAACTTATTTTTGCCTTTAATTCCGTTGTCCTGTTGTATAATACTACAGATGAGTTTCAGTGTTTGCAAACGTTGCCTCCAAGATGTGCGCACATCTTAACCCTTATGCAGGACGTCACTGTTGTTTGCAAAGACAAACATTCTTTTGGATTGGATTGGATAAACTTTATTGTCAAATGTACTGTATGTGTAACATACAGCACTGATGAAATTTCTTCCCTCTCAACATAAAACAAGAGGAGCCGCTGCGGGTGTCCGCGCCACTATCAAAAGAAAAGTAAACAAAAAAAAGACAAACTAATACAAAACAACACATGAGACACAGTCAATCGTGCACTCTTAACCACTTTCCTGCTTACACTTTGTTGTTTGAAGCAGTTATAGATGAAAGAGAAGTGAATCAAAGTGTCCTTTTCACCAAAGACGACATGCTGCAATATGCACACGTCTGCTACAAGCTAAGCTTGAAGCAACAAGAAGCTCTAGCATCCATTAACGAAAACTTAATTGCCTCCTCAGTCCAATTCTCACGTCGTCCAGTTTGTAACCATAACTTTCGCCGTTTTTTTCTGAAAGGGGTGTTGACCAGCAGGAATTCTATAAAAGACTAGATCTCTGTTTGTGTTCTTTCCATTTTGACAACCCACGGCACGAGACTATTACAACTCACTAGCGTGTGTGTTTCTGCCTCCAAGATGCGCGCACAGCCAGACGTAATGTATGCATACGTCACATGAAACTGATCTACTAGTTCCTAAGCACAGGTTTTTGGGATGTTGAATACTTGCAGTGCACATGACTGAACTTTAAATGTTTTGAACAACTCTACTCACACTTATTTTTGACATTATTTTCAAGCTGCTGATCTCTCAATGCCTTGCATAAAAATATTCGCACATATTTTCTGCATGTTTACACACTATAAACCGTCCTGCCGAATTCCAAATGTCTTGTTAATGATTGACAATTATCTTGGCAGGACACTTTTTTTTTGGTTTGTTTTTTTTGCCAAGGTGCAGTTCAGACCAATTAGAAATATTTCAAAACAGAGTATGGGATAAGAATGATGGGAAACGTGCTTAAAAAAAGATCAAAAACACAGCTGCTCTTGGAACAAGGAGCAAATTGGAGCTGCTTGTGTTGGAATATGGATGTGTCGAGAGCTCCAGGTGGAAGAAGCACAGGGACATGTGAAAAATGACTTACAAATCGATCAGGTTTCATCCACAGTGCTTTCTTCACTCTCCCTCGCCAACAACTCTGTCTGTCTTAGAAATCGTGCTTCCCTAAAACATTATTGTCCCTTTCCGATAACGATCACATTTTAGCACGAGCACATGCAGCCCCGATACTCTTACTCACACTTTTTTACTTCATCAACCTTGCCCGGACGGTTTGACGGCACTGTATTAGCTATCAAAAGACACCAGCGCGTCTGCGGGCTGACACACCTGCGGCGGCAGCTGTGTGAGAGACGATATGCCCTCATGACCAGCTAGTTTTTGGTGGACATGCCTCGGAGCTTAGGCAAACACACGCGGAGACTTTGCAGTATAAACAGGTTCCTTGACTCAACTCCTGTAGATGTCTATGAGGGTCTAACCACAGGTTAAAGGAAACACTGATAGAAATGTATTATTTTCATGGACAGTAGGAGGAAATGCAAGACTCAGAAACGTAAGAAACATAAGACAGTTCCAGAACACACTGATTAATAAACGGTGTGGTTTGGTGAGATTCAGCTTGTTTCTTTTGTCATGCATTCAAGTGAGTAGGATTGCAAAGGAAAGTAATGCACCGTGTGATTGAGATTGCGATGTCATTTGGTCAGTAGCCTGATGGCGTGCGGGTATCGAAACTGGATTATAGTCTTGTCATTCTTGCTGTGAAACTCCTGTCGTGTCTGCCAGATGGGAGAAGTTTGAAAAGTGTGTGTCGGGGTAGGCAGGCAGTCGGCAAATGCAAGTGTATCCCAAAATGTGTGGCAAAAAGATATAAGGTCTATAATCAGACAGCTTCAAAGAAGGGCTGTTCACACGGCACACATTTGCTCCGGCACTGCACCGATATATTTTGTTGCGATATATTTTACACCGGACCAAATTTTGTGGAGCGTTCACACATGCAAAGCCACTGAGCGTGACAGCACCGGTACAGTGTCGGTGCAGCCCCACTTGCGTTCACACGGCAGTTTCTGTAGCGGAGCAAAACGACAGAAAACAAATGAGCTGTCGTGTTTGTTCTTTTTTAAACGTCTACACAACTCAAGCAACGACAGTACAGGCACTTCCTTCTCCTTCTCGGTCTCCGTGCCTTCTGCTCGAGAGTGACCGCCCCCCGATAACGTAAATCAACGATGGCTTCAATGACACTCAGAAAAGCAAAAATGTAATGCGCCAAACAGAAAAATCAAGAGAGGAAATCACAAAATAAATTATATGAGGCATGGGGGGATGTCAACACACAACAAAGGAATAAACTACACAAACAACTCCGAGACAGTGCAGTCTCCTACAAAAGGAAAGATGGCGTTTGGGGATTATTCCCCTCTCCCCGTTATAGTTGAGATGGTATAACCCAAGAGGTGCTTGCCAGACAAGTCTTGGGTCGTTATTTAACAAATAACGAAAGTCCGACAGAGCACGAAAGCAACGCATTCTCGCCGTACGTAATCAACTCTTCACGAGCATTTGCTCTGGAGCAAATTTAATCCAGTTGCGTTCACACGTGCACATTTGGTCCGGCGTAGCGTCGCAAACGAGCATTTGCTCCGGACCAAATTCTTAAACCAC
>CAAKHF010005279.1:0-14140 GCA_901007745.1 Hippocampus kuda
TTTAATCATTATATTATCCATTCTACTTATTCCCCCTCTGTCTGCCCCATCACCCTTCATCCATGCAGAGAGAGAGAGAGAGAGAGAGAGAGAGAGAGAAAAAGGCCTGTTATGAAAAGGTATCAAAAAGTCAGTCAGACAAAGCTCTCTCCAGCCGGCAGGAAACTGACAGGCAGGAGCGTGACAGTGGTTAGTTTTGGCTGCAGGTATTAAGGCAAAACTAATCCGTAAGTCAATCAGAGACAATACCGTAGCTCAGTGGAGCGACCTCACTGAACCTCGGTTGATAGCTGGCGAGAGGGCCAGTATTAAGCGGTGGCTTAGTCACAGAATTACAATAGATGGTCAATAATTCAAAACAGGCCAGCAGTTCTGCTTTTTTTTTTTTTGGGACACCTGCGATCAGTGAATGTAAAGAGGTTGTAAATTGCAGGGTTGAAGTCCGCTCCGAAGTCTCGAATGATGTCTGCTTTTTGCTCAATATTCATTTTCGATGTATCGTCTTTTCCACACGAAAAGGCGCACTGGATTATGAGGCACACCTTCAATGAATGGCCTATTTTGTAATTTTTTTTCATATATTGGACGCATCGCATGATAAGACGCAATCTACAATGCGTCCACTAGATGGAGCTACTTTTGGAAATGTTCATCCATTGTTTTGTACAAAATATGAATTTAAAAGCTCATGCATGGTTGTTTGTCTCTGTGTGCCCTGCGATTGGCTGGCAACCAATTCAGGGTGTCCCCCGCCTACTGCCCGATGACAGCTGGGATAGGCTCCAGCACCCCCCCGCGACCCTAGTGAGGATAAAGCGGAAGATGAATGATGAATGAATGAATGTTTAATCCTGAGCGTGTCACACAGTCATTACCACCGGTGGTATTTTTCAAAATGTCTTCCATTGGTCTAATCTGTTTTTTTAAATTTATTTATTTTTTTAATTGTATTCGGAAATTCTGGACTAAATCTCTGACGATGTGCATTGTATGTCCTTCCGCCACACGCTTTGCAGATGTCTTGTGAAGCCTTCACAAGAAACCTCCTCAGGTGTATACCAGCCGCGGACATTTCTATGAATGCAAATTCAAAATGAAATGGATCACATTTCAATTCTTCCCGCCGCGACAGACCTTGCAATGCCGACTCGGCTTATTTGGAAGAGCTTTACGAGACGCCAAACATGTCGTTGTAGAATATTGTCTGTGGTACTTAAGACTGCACATTCAGCCTTTCGGTGTCAGTTTAAGGCGTCTCTCCATTCCTTCTTTGCCACCGTCTTGGAAAAATACTTTGGGTCAATTTTCCCGCCCATCTCAGCCAGCACGCCGACTTGCCAAGTTAAAAAAAAAAAAAACTCCATTCCTTTGTTAATTAATCTTGTACTGTACTTGAAATGAGTTGTATTTGTGCAATCGATTGCCAACTCCCCCCTCCCCACTATCGCAACACGACTAATTTTACCCTTCTCATTCTCCTCCGGGACGTTCGGAATGAGAGGGTTCCCCGCTCGATTCTAATTTCTTTCTCTTTTTTCAGGATTGATCGTTGTACGCCTTGTGAGGGAGACGGCGACGGTGAAAGGGGGACTGATATGGAGATGGACATTGATCTCGGGGGGCTGGAAAAAAAAGGTAAGGACATTTTCTGAGTAGAACGTACCGTATTTTCCGCGCTAAAAGGCGCACTTAAAAGCCTTCCATTTTCTTAAAAGCTTACAGCGCGCCTTAAAATCCGATGCGCCTTGTGTACGGTTATTACGGTAATATGTCGACCCCAAAATGGCTCCTTGCTAGAAACATGCTTACAATGCAGCGTTCAAACTTAAGGCGATCGATTTCGCAGTTGAACACGGAAATAGAGCAGCGGCAAGAGAGTTTGACGTTAACGAGTAAATGTTATAACTTGCTGTTGGTTAAGTGAACTGCGTCGCTGCTTTATGAAATAAGTTTTACTGACATCTGATCGTCCTGTTGGCGTTTCCTTGAGCGTAGCTCCATCTAGTGGACGAATTGTAGATTGCGTCTTATAATGTGGTGCGTCCAAGATATGAAAAAAAAAAAAGACAAAATAGGCCATTCATTGAAGGTGCGCCTCATAATCCAGTGCGCCGTTTAGTGTGGAAAATACGGTCGTGCTCGGATCACAGAGGCGAGCTGTGTTTATCAGATTCAATTCTGTCGCTTATGCATGCGACACCTGTTTCTTCCTGCATCATCTTCCCACTTGAAGACCGTCATGAGAAAATGAAAGGGAATTATAGAGCGGCCCCTTTTTTGGGATGGCTGACAGTTGTCTTGCCAGCTGTTTAGGCCTTCTGCGCAAGAAGCCCCAAATAGCCCGAGGCGGTGTTTTTGGATGACGGGGCATGCTGCTTGGGATTTGGATTGACTTTGTGCGTTAATACAAAGCTCAGACACAGAAAAGGAAGTGTCCTGATTAGTAGGTAAAAAAAAATTCTTATGTTGTAAAGAGCCCTTAATACGCCATGATATTTATTATCCGTTCACGCAGTCACAAGCCTTGCCCCAGTGGCTAAAACGAAAAGTGAGACTTCCAAAGCAAATTCTCCCCCCCCCGCCCCCCTTTCATTGCTTTTGTTGTTGCTCTTCTGATCGGCAAATATCACCGAGTGAACCCAAACCGTGCTGACGAAACCTCCGCCCCGTGATGCAACTGCGCTGCCAGATTTCTGCTCTCTAGTTTTTTACTTTGAACTCCTCATTGAAGCATTGGGCCTCCTTGGATTTTGGCAGCCACCTGCAATGTTCTCCTCTGGCAACATCAAGAGTGTTATTTTCCAAATCAAGGGCAAAGCAAATATTTTGAAAAGTTCAAGGAGTGCGGAAATATTGAATTGGATCTACTCTATGCACATATTTGGATATAAATATCCAGAGATGTATCATATACAGAATGTACACTGATCACATCAACATAGAGTGCAACAAAATAATCAGTTGACGAGGCCTTGAATCAGCACTTTTTACATCCTTGAAAAACAAAAGACAAGTGAGTGAGAGAAGGAGAAACGATTGCCGTCTCACCCCCACCTTGACCCTCCCTGACTTCTCCCGCTCAGCCTTTAACATTTACTCGCCAAACCCGCCTTCCTAACTCCAGCATGATTATTTGCAATCTTGCCTGGTGTCTCTTTAACGTCTGGCTCCCGCCCCCTCCTCATTTCCTCCTTCCCTGTGAGGGGGGTCAAGAGGAAGGAGAGGGGCGGGGGGGCTGATGGAGAAAAGGTCAGGTGCTTAGGATGAAAGTCGGAGGGAAAATAAGGGAATTGCTCCAAGAACCAAAACTGATAGACATCCCCTCCGCTGTGTGTGTCCTTAACCTTGGTGTCATTCTCAGCGGGCTGCGGAAAGCACACTTCCTTGACCCTGAAGGTTGTTCATTTGCCGTTGTGTGTGCGTGATATTTCACAAAGATTTGCTAGTTAGTCTTTTCATACTGTAATTGCAGTCACCTTTCATCCTGTTGCGTAAATATGTATGAAGAGGGAAAATGGCGGAAGAAAAAAAAAAGCCTGTTGAAATCTTGAAGAGGGTTACTGGGTCGGGTATTGATTTTTTTTTTTTAAACTCTCTTTCTTTGTCTCAAGGATTTACAATTTCACCATGAAAATTGAATGTGGTCGAGAGTTCATCACAAATCACAAATTTGACGTCGTCTGTCATGCGTCTGCTTTAGCGGCCTCCGTGGGCCGCCTCTGGGACTCCCACGGCCGTTTTTTTCAACATTGTTTTATGAGACTGTATTATCAATCTAATTTCACAGTGTGAGCCCGTCTCGAGTAAATCAGCGGTTTGACTGCCATTGGCGCCAAACGCCGTACAAATACGGTTATGCATCAATGTTTGGGATATAATTTAAATGCTCTGAGGCCTCTTGTGGTGAGTGTGCATCACTGATAGCATTGCAAAGTGAAGTGGTGTGTCTGTGACCTTGAACAATGACATTTATTTTACAAGACCACTTATCGACTGCCCGGAAGATCACGCATCGATTTCTTTGAGCCTTTAATGAAATGACTTCATACTACTATGGATGAACTCAAACGTCATTCGGAAGTCCAACAGGAAACAAGCTAACCGCACCTCTTGTATATGCAGACCTTGTGATTGGGCAGGTGTCCAGTAGGATTGCATCGTTTAAATCCTTTAGCCTCTAAATATTGCATAACACATGTCATGCCACAATACTATAGTGAATTGATACCTTATTATCCATCAGTACGGTATTCAAATTTATAGCCGTACTGCTTTGGAATAGCCATAAATAAAGGGTGGCATTAGTCTATTATGTCCCACAGCCAGTAATGTTCTGGGAACTCTTTACAGAGGCTGTTAGTCGAGAAGCGGTCCAGACATTGTGTCTGTCAGACATCCAAACAGTCCTGTCCATTGAAAGCCATTATGACTTTAAGATGAGGCAATAAACGCAAACCCCAGACAGGTCCATTACTGGAGGGCCCCTTCTCTGTTTGTCAGACAGTCAATCCCGTCCGTCCCCTGTGGACCTCTGTGGTCGGTCAGCTGCAGGACCACCAGAGGGTTGAACAATTATTCGGATTATGATCGCAGTAAGCACAGAATACATTTCATCCTTTCCTCGTGGAAGTGAGACCTCGAGGGTGACCCCGCTAATTATTTTTCAATCCATAAAATCCATTGCGGCAATTTGCCTCATTCTGCCATAATTACTTGACATTTGGAATCAAGGAAATTAGTGCTTTTTTTTTTTTTTTGTGGTCACCCGAGACCTCCGCGAGAATGTTCTGTAGTTGGAAGGCTTCTTGTGAGCTTGCCTTTGCACTCAGCAACACTACATACACACTTGCACTATATGCCCAAAATCTGATTTGTAGGTGAAAAAAAATAAATTAAAAAACATTTAAATAATAATATTTTAATAAAAATAGTAACATTTTAAAAAATAATTCAAGCTGTTTTTTTAAAACAATTATTATATAATTAAACAGCATCCTGAGTAATATTCTGTTTCTGGAATATGAATTAGGTAGCAAAATCTACCCAATTCTATCCATGTCATGGGGCGGCCATTTTGCCACTTGCTGTTGAATGAAAATGACATCACTGTTGCCCAGGGCTCGGGTAACGACCAATCACGACTCAGCTTGCGAACACCACATGACCCACCTCAGGTGTTTTTGGGTACAAAACGTTGACCAAACATTTGAATCGCTGTTTGTTACATTATGTTGTCTGTGGAGCATATCTTCCCTTTGAATGGCATTCACGTCCTCTATATTCTTGTTTTGCCAGTTATTACCCCTATTAATAAATATGAAATATTCCCCCCCCCCTCCACCTCCCACCTGTCTTTCACATTGACATGACTCAGTTGTGCACCAGCCTTCCCGCCATCAGCTTTTATGATGTTAAGCTGCCATCAATTAGAGCTCATTTGATCTCCCTACCCCGCTGCCCGAGCTGGCGAAGCTGTGCGCCGTTGGCGATAGCGGCGGGGCGTGGCGTGGCTCTCAGCGACTCCCTAATTATGGCGGTAATTAGGCCTAATCCTGGGCTTCAAAATGAGCTGCTCAGTGAACCAGGTGTGCCAGACACCAGAGTCTCATTTATTCACACACACGGACTCTTTCGCAATGTCATTAGTAATGATCTATTGTCCTGCATGACATTGTGAGTAAATGCCTAATAACTGAAGTGTCTTTTCCTTGTCATAGACACAAAATATTTCCAGTAGGATCCCACCCTCTTCATTGAATTTGTAAAATGGAGTAACTAAACTCTCAACTATCATATTTATTAAAACCGGAGCAGCCAGGAGTGGAAAAACTAAAATATTTCATGAACAAAACCCTAAAAGAAAAACACCGGAGGTAAAGCGGATGTAAAGCCTGGATGTATTACCTCATTCACTCCCAAAGACGTTTTTAAACGTCTTTTCAGACTTGGTCCAGAATTGGCTGGTACTGAATGAGCTCACTTGTATTCTTTGGCATTCGACTCGGCATGACTTAGATTTGTTCTTGGTTTTACTGTTTGGTGCTTTCTACCGTCTTTATTACCAATTTGTTTTACTGTTTATTGTATATGTTAAATTGCTCCATGTACAGCACTTTGTATGCAGCGATGGCTGTTTGAAAGTGCTCTATAAATACAGTTGAGTTGAGTTAAAGATGTCACAAAAACCTTGGAGCACAAGAAACTACATAGCACGCAGCTGACGTGAAAACAAGTACTCGACAGGCCGACACGGCGAGCGAAGGAGCTAATTGGCTGACATGGGAGGGTATGATGGACAATAAATGCAAATGAAATACAAAGGAAATTTTATTGAGACTTGGACACAATGGGTTGATTTGTACTTCATGTATGGCTGCGTTTTTATCAACAACTCCCAGTTAAAAAAAAAAAAAAAGTATATACAGCCTCCGCTTCCAGCAATCTGCCGAGGTGTTGTCTTTTCATCATATGGAAGAAAATAGCACAGCTGCTTTTTTGTGACTCCTGCGACAAATGAGCTTTGTGCACATAAGCTGCTTGCAGGATTTTATTCATTTATTTCTTTCAAGGGGTGCTGAGGGATGGGGAGATACTGACAGTGTAAGCAATGGAGTGGGTCAACAATTGTCAGGGGTCATGGGAGGGTCAAGAATGGGAAGCAGGGATTAAAGTGGAATTTGGTGCCTGAGCGAAGCCTCAGCTATGAAGTAATGGGCGAGGCGGTGGGAAACGACTCACCTTGAAATAACTCCCAAATGGATTTGTACAGTGCACTCCTGTGGAACCGTGTTGTTTGAGGACAGCTTCTGCGATCAGCCGACTTTCTTCTGAGCACCTAGTTTTTGACCTATTTTTCTGGTCCAATGGAAGACTGCCTAGCCAAGGACAATCGTCATTTTTGGTGCAACATCTTTGTTAGATGAAGCCTCACAATTAGATAGGTGACTTGAGCTCGGCCATTGTGTTGCTGTGACCAGTCGTCTCGCTTGGCCTTGAGTCACACATATAGTTGAGACCAAGACAATGTTATGCTGCGTGACTTCATGGGCGTGGCCCGAGCGGTATAAAAGAAGTGGTCATTTTGAAGAAGACTTATCTTCTTCTGCACCTGACAGAACAGGGCTTGACGAGTCGATCTTTCTGGCATCAGTTGAACATTTCACCTGAGAATGCACACTCGTCAGTAGTTTAATGTCAGTAATAGTGAGCATGAAAGATAAAGGGCCGGCGAAAGGTCCCCAGTGCTTTTCACTTGGTGCCATGACCCGGATCCGAAAGGGGGTTACTGCGTCCACAGCGCAGTTATCACAACAGTATGTCTCATATTTTTTGGGTGGACTAATTTTTCTGTTTATTGTACCTTTTGCAGAAACTTTAATCGTGTCTGTCTCCATGGTTTCCTTTTCGAGACGTCATTTGCCTGGAAAGTGTTTCTGTACAAGGACTCATTTTGCTTGCGCGCTATTAGCAAGAAAGAGTGGTGCGACTATAATGCTCTTCCACAAAAAAAACCAATTATGTCGCACTCTTGCGTACGGATCACCATGGACTTGTGTTGAGTCGAAGATAAATGGATCCGCTTGGCATAAATATTCTAGACAGGCCTCTGTCCCACGCGCTGTTTTTGCTGTACTGAACAATGTATACTATTTTCACAGATTGTGCCTCATTTGGATGACAATATTGGATTTTTTTTCTTTCTTTGCAAACAATTGAAAGAAGACGGTCCAGATGACATATTTCACCGAATGCCAATTTGAATGGATGCATTTTTTTGTATAATTAATAATATCAACTATCAAATAGAAAGACCACGGTGGCACGTGTGAATAAAATACAATATGTGCTTCAAAAATGATTCGAAAATGAAATTCTTCAGCTGTGCTGAACTATGGAGACAAGTACAGCGTAAGCCAAATGTGGGAGGTGAGAGAAAATGGGGGGGAAAAAAATAATAATCCAGATGGAGAATTGGGATAGTGTTAATTACGTGTGGGAGGTATTGTTTATTATGCATTGACAAGGAAACTGTCGAGAAATAAGGCAAAGAGAATAAACAGCTTTGGAAGTAGCGCATTCATTACATGGAGGGGGGGGGGCGTAACATGGACTCAAGTCGGGTCGGGCCAAATGAGGAGTGAGGCCATGTGATTTCTTGAGGGAGCGACGTTGTTGGGAGTGAAGAGAAGATGGGTCAGAGTGATTAGCCGTAAGAGGCGAGCAGGAGGTGAATTCAGAGAGGAGGGCTTACAGGAATCTCTTGACCTTGCCAGGTAGCCATTAGAACAAAACTAATTACCAGGCAACCACCCCAGAGATGGAAGTCAGTGGCCTGGCATCGTGGTCCACTCTCACACAAGTCGCCCTCTTGGCATGCGAGCGAGTGTGCATACTCGCTTTCTGTCCAAGTCCCGGTCCGTATGATATATGAATATATGGGAGCAAAGAGAAATGCCTTATCACCCCCCCCCCCCCCCCACGTAAACGTGAGTGGGTGAGTCCACCATCAAAAGACCTTTGACTGCACCTCCGGATATCTTTTTATACTCGAATAATGACCTTTAATTACGCTTAATATTTTTTATGCTCTTTTCTGCTCTGGCTCTCGGTGAAGGCGGACGCTTTTTAAACGAGCGGATACTTAAGAGGAGAAAAAAAAAAGTTTACCGAAACTTTGCCGCAAGCGGCGACCACCAATGTAATCAATATTTGATCGAGCCACACTGGGTCTTAAAAGGTGAACGCGGTCTCGTCTGCTCGCTTTTTACGGTCGACTTCAGAGCTTCGGGGAAAGTTAATAAGTGAGTCGGAGAGTCTCATGCACATGCATGGACAAATTAATGTCGGTTCAATACTTAACATTTATCCTCCAACTTTGAACTGGAGGAGAAAGTCTTTAATCTGTGTGGCGCCTTTCATCAAGTCGTCTCTGAAGACCGTCGAAAGATGGCCGCTGGGAACTCGAATCCATTAGCTGGGAGATGCCTTTGCCCTGCAGCTGACTTTGCCGTACAGGACATCATCATTAAGATACCATCATCATTATTCAGCTAAAAAAAAAAAAAAATTAAGAAAAAACTTTTTACGAACGGCAAGTGTTATTGTGTTCATTTTTTGTGCAGGTGTATCGAATGAAGAGTTTGGCGAGTACATGAAGCAAAAATTAATCCGTTTATTATTTTTTTTACGTACACATTACCAATAATCACGTCACTTTGAATTCGCGCTCGATGTTTGCTTAGCGATTCAAACTGAGCACAACAATATTTATTTCCATTTTTTTATAATACACATTTGGCTGTTGCGGCAAATAATTACGACTGGTGAGCCCTCCCACCTTTCGATTCGAATTGTCGGAATGAGCTTGCCCCGGCATTGTGTTGCTCGCTAAATGTACAAAGATGCTTTTAACAAACAAGCGGTGCAAATTGGAATATAACGTGACTAATTAAAAGTTAATTTATTCGCTGCTTCCATTGTGTTGCAACTCATGTAGCCTCTTGAACCGAGCGATTAAAGAACACTGCACCCCAAGGTTAACTTTTCTTGCTCTCCTCTTTCATCTCAAACTGCTTCAAACAACAAAGCGAATGCAGGAATAGTTGTTACGATTGTTTGATCGTCCAAGTTTTATGCTGTGTGTTTTGTTTTGTTATATATATATATATATATATATATATATATATATATATATATATATATATATATATATATATATATTTAATGGTTCAGTAAGGGGGCGGCCCGGTAGTCCAGTGGTTAGCACATCGACTTTGCAGTGCAGAGGTACCGGGTTCAATTCCAGCTCCGGCCTCCCTGTGTGGAGTTTGCATGTTCTCCCCGGGCCTGCGTGGGTTTTCTCCGGGTGATCCGGTTTCCTCCCACTTTCCAAAAACATGCATGGCAGGCTGATTGAACACTCTAAATTGTCCCTCGGTGTGAGTGTGAGCGCGCATGGTTGTTCGTCTCTGTGTGCCCTGCGATTGGCTGGCAACCGGTTCAGGGTGTCCCCCGCCTACTGCCCGAAGATGGCTGGGATAGGCTTCAGCACCCCCCGCGACCCTAGTGAGGATTAAGCGGTTCGGAAAATGGATGGATGGGTTCAGTAAGGCGCTTTGTTACAGCTTCAGCTGCTGCGAAAACGCAATATAATTAAAGATAAAGATGCATCATGCAGTCAGTGTGCTTCACTCAAACGATACGCGTCAACAACGGAAAAATGATGCAGTTGTGCTTTTTATGACAATTTATTCAAACCGAGCATTGCTTTTGCCTATTACGCAGCTCTTCCAATCCAGTCTGATACCTTCATTCACAAAATACATATTTGCTCAAATTACACAGCCATACAAAAGTTTTTTTTTCTTCTTCTTCAAAACCTTTCCTTCCCTTGAACATCTTTCAACGGAATCATCTCATAAAACACGTACTCATTTCACTCATTCACTCCCAAAGACGATTTTAAACGTCTTTTCAGACTTGGTTCAGAATTGGCTGGTACTGAATGAGTTAAAAACGGAGCTTCATGTAAATACTTTTTAAGACGCCTCGTATAGTCTTGCCGGTGTCCTTTTTCCAGGACCTGAATGACAAATGTAGAGTCTCATCCAGGGACTCGGGACTCATTAAAACATATTGCTGCCCCTGTCATAGCCGACCCAGAGGCATTAAGCCTTCGGCCCAATTTGGATATGCATGCTTAAAGGAATCATGATTCATCTCGAGACATCTCACTAATCTTAATTACAATGTTGTTTGGAGTTTCCGCATACATTTATTCATGAATGTGCTTCGATGGCAACGGGGCGGAGATACCAGCTGATGCTTGCACAGAGAGCTGAAAATGTTTGCCATCTCACCCGTCGTCTCTTTTCATGCACGGCTCATGTGCAGTAAGCACAGATTTATGGGTTATTAAAACATTTGTGTGAGTCTTTTGTGTGTGTGTGTGTGTGTGTGTGTGTGTGTGTGAACCAGGTTTCAAAGTGAGCACCTTGCGTGTGTCGAATGCGGTTTGTTAATTAGATGGAACTACTAAATGTTAACTAGTGTACATTTAAAGGTTTGGAGCGAGGCGGCTGTGGCATGTTGCTTTGCTAATGAGGTGTGTTGCGTGCCGCCATTGTCGTCGGGAAATCTGCTCGGGCAGCAACTTTTGCTTGCCTGCGATGCACGTTGTCGACTTAGCCATACGTGCAAAGTCCAGATTGCGCTCGCAACCCGGAGATCTCTTTTTTGACTGTGGGGAAGACATGCCAAGTAATCTCAAAAATGTACACCATGCGGCCCCTTTTTGGGTATCCTAACCCCCTCCTTAAAAGTCTTCAAATATGTCACCTTGTCCTCTTGAGTTAAGTGGAGAAAGGCTTATGACTAATTAGGCTGCCGTGAACGGAAGTTCCGATGTTTTGTGTGGGTGGACTGCAGCAGCTTGGTGCAGGTTGTGCATGATTTACTTGAGGTAACCACAATGGATTATCCTGCATAATGGCTCATCCCTTTTCAAATTAGCGGCAACAGATGGATCTCGCGTGTGTCCCCGCCGTGCCTTGAAACCAAAAGCGAGGACTTTCACCCATTCGATGAAAATAAATACATTTTGGGAGCATTTAACTCTTTCATTCCACAAGACGTACTTGTACGTCTTTTTAAAATTAGGCCCCTCCTACCAAGGACGTACTTGTCTAAGTCTTTTTTTTGCGTCATAGAGAGGAGGAGGGTCTGATGCAATCTGTGAATGAGAATAAGCCGTTTGCATTGTAAATCATGTAAAAAAGCGACCAGTAGGTGGCAGTGGTGCCTCACGTGCTTAAAATGCATGCTTTTACAAAAAGCTAATTTTCTCCGTTCTTTGCCCAGGAATCGCCATTTCCATGAAACTTTGCCATTTTGTAATGCCGATTGCTGAAGAATGTAAAAAGAAAACAAAATGTTTTTTTTCTGCCGAAAAACGAAAGTCCAAACTTTATTTTGGTAGGCTTCATGTTTATATAGCATTAGAACCAAATATTCTGTAGGTCTTGCAAGATCAGTCAAAATCCAGTAAAACGCTGAGATTGAGGGGGTTGCTCCAGTGATAATGGCTAAGAATCTCCAGGCCTGGTCAGAAATGTCTTTACAGTGAGCTTCAGAGCGTTTCGATTCTTTTGCACGCAAATGTTGAAGTCCGTGAAAAAGTTAGTTGTCGATGATTATAAAATATAAGTACTGCTTCGCATTCATTAGTAGAGAATGCAAGAGGTCATGAGTCCTTACCTTAATTCTGTGCTTTAGGCTTGAAGAAAAGGCAGTGTAATTTTGAAGCGGAAAGATGTGCCGTTGTTAATTTGTTATTAAAAAGGGAAAAGGAGGGCAGAGGTGGGTGGTGTGAGAGCTGAGCATCGGGCTTGCCATAATGAGAACGGCGCATCATCGCCATCTCACCTCACATCACTTCCCCTCAGCCACCTGAGGCCACAGCACTCGTGCAAAGTTAGCAAACGCCATCTGTTCAGCTGCCCCCTCTCCGCGTTCTGTTCTGGTTCCAGCTCCGCCTTCAAGCAGGGTTGCGCGCACACGTCAACACACGCACCCACGGTTGAACCGTCTTCCGTTTTATTGACAGGTGCGTCTATTTGGGGAGGTAAACTTGTTTTACCTCCATCTTCAAGAAAAAAAAGCAAAACAAATTCAGTCTTGTGATTTATCACGCTGATAACGATCGACTTCGGTTCATTGATATGTTGGACCGGTAGCTGAGGTGACCATGCGAGCGCTAAATACACTCGACCTGACAATGAAACAAAGGCAAAACCATGTCATATTTTTATTTTAAATATTTCTCTGAGGCAGCCTGGTGGTCCAGTGGTTAGCGCGTCGACCGCACAGTGCAGAGGTACCGGGTTCAATTCCAGCTCCGGCCTCCCTGTGTGGAGTTTGCATGTTCTCACCGGGCCTGCGTGGGTTTTCTCCGGGTACTCCGGTTTCCTCCCACATTCCAAAAACATGCATGACAGGCTGATTGAACACTCGAAATAGCGCCGAGGTGTGAGGGTGAGCGTGGATGGTTGTTTGTCTCTGTGTGCCCTGCGATTGGCTGGCAACCATTTCAGGGTGTCCCCCGCCTACTGCCCGAAGACAGCTGGGATAGGCTCCAGCACCCCCCGCGACCCTTGTGAGGATAAAGCGGATCGGAAAATGGATGGATGGATATTTCTCTGATGAATTCATACTTTATTTAGTTAGTATTAAATCACATCCTCACTGTTTACAACATTACTTAACCATACTCATATAATATGTATTTTGTAATCCAATTATATTAAATTATTGCTCATTGAGGGCGGCCCGGTAGTCCAGTGGTTAGCACGTCGACTTCACAGTGCAGAGGTACCGGGTTCGATTCCAGCTCCGGCCTCCCTGTGTGGAGTTTGCATGTTCTCCCCGGGCCTGCGTGGGTTTTCTCCGGGTGCTCCGGTTTCCTCCCACATTCCAAAAACAAGCATGGCAGGCGGATTGAACACTCTAAATTGTCCCTAGGTGTGAGTGTGAGCGTGCTTGGTTGTTTGTCTCTGTGTGCCCTGCGATTGGCTGGCAACCATTTCAGGGTGTCCCCCGCCTACTGCCCGAAGACAGCTGGGATAGGCTCCAGCACCCCCCGCGACCCTAGTGAGGATAAAGCGGTTCGGAAGATGAATGAATGAATGAATGAATATTGCTCATTGATATTTTCTTTCGTTTTACACAACCACTTGAGTAACCAAATATGTCGTTGCTTTTCTGATATTTGCCCTCGTTTTACAATTTACTATCTTTCATATCATTGCACAGTATACAGCGGAATTGCGGTTCTGTTGATGGAAACCGCATACGCTCAAATGAAATCTCAACACAGAAGCACATCTTAAATCGAAAGAGTGAACAACGAACAAAGTCCTTTCATTAGTGTCATCGTGCCCTCAGTGGTGATTTCCACCGACGTCAAGGAAACACGCGTTGAAAAGTCAGCATAAGTTGAAGGACGGAGTGTCAGCTCATCCTATTGACAGTCTCAGATCGGGGGATACGGTGGGGGGGGGTGGGATAATGGCTGATTCATCTCATCTTTGAAGTGCTCTTCATTCGCTGCATGGGAAGACTGCGCTCGCAGATGAAAGTGGAA
>CAAKHF010005287.1:11534-30044 GCA_901007745.1 Hippocampus kuda
CCTCCTCTGGATTTCTTTCCAAGGAGGCAGATATACCCTGCAGTCGAATCTTGGTGTGACAATGAAAGGACAATCACGCTGGTTATTACGTCACAACATATCACAGCAATCCCCAGAGGGGCACGAACGTCAATTTGTTCTCACTTTCACTTGTTACAGTCGAATTGGGTCCAGCGACGAACTGGATTCTAAAGGTGGAAATGCCTTTTTTGCTTTTTTTTTTTTGTTTGTTTGTTTTGTTTTTTCAATCAAATGAAGTATAGCGAAAATGCGACCACGCACAAGAGCATTATAGGGATTCCCTAATTCACCTACTTGGGCCAATGCATCTCACTATTAAAGTTTTTATTCCTATATTTTGATGATAGCAGGTACTACAATGTGGGTAACGTGACTCATTACTGGTTGAGCTGATTTGTGATATCAGAGAGAGAGCGAAAAAAAACCACTCGTATTAGCATACTCTTCAGCTGCCCTCAGTCACCTCTTCAATAAAATTGGTCTCCTTACCTTATAGTCACATGCCCGGGAAGTAAATACAGGGGTGGTACTGCTGTTTTTGTAAAATGTGTCTCGAGCAGGGGCAGTTTGTGAAGAGTGCATGTGTGGCTGCTTTGTGGCAGGCTGGAGAGCGTTCTTGAGTAGCATCTGTGTTTCTTGTTGCCTGACACACCAGCAGCTACGGAACCGGGATATCCCACCAGCGTGCAGACTGCGATCGCCGGGGTATTTGGCTGTATAACGTACTCACGCGCGCAACTGTTTGAATAAAACGAGGCCAATGTATGCGCCGTCACATTTCCAATGAGTCATTCATAAACTCGTGATGACTTTCTTGTTAGTCTTACAACAGCTCGGAATAAAGGCGGGGGGGGGGCAAAATGTGTCTTATTTAGCCCAGTTTACGCTAACGGCTGCGATTCATCTCGAGGCAATAAAGACGATGGTAAACAGTGTTAATAGATGGAATCAAGCTTGCTTAGCGCAGCTTATTGCCAACATACTGCCTGCTTTATTAAATCTGTCGACTGCATCATTGTTCCCCCGCACATTACAGGGGGGGTTACACATCTGTTGGTTTTGTCACTCAATATATTTTCATTTCCACTCCTTAAAATAATTAGCACACACGTAGGTGAATCGTGGCGTTGGGATGCCCGCAGAGGACGGATGGACGGACATGTGTGTTAGCATCTGTAGTGATGCGCAGGCAATGAGGCGCTGTGTGGTATGTGAAGGACGCCATGCAATCTGGCCTTTGTAGCGACATATTGGCGATAGATAGAGCAGACAAGCTCACCGGTCACCATGTCAGTTTTAATTGACGCTCTCAGTGAGGAAGAGAGGCACCTTGACTTGGTTTTTGGTCGCCGTGATTACAGAAATTTTACAAGGGCAGAATGATGGAAATGGAAGCAAATAATGTGCTTTTTTTTTTATCTCGACGGGAGTGCAATTTCTATTATTCCACCTTGTTTTTTAATCCAGGCTGGTCTTTTGATGCGGGGTGCCATGAGCCGAAGCAGTTTTGAAGGCTTCATTGCCTCATTTGGGAGCCTTCCTCTAACATATTACGCAGAGCGGGCTCGGCGCCTGTCACCTGTCGCGATAAAAGCGTATTTTAAGAAAGACGGCTGATATCATCTCTTGCCGCTTTCTTTTTTCTTGGGAGGTTGTAGTCTGATGTCTCATCATTTGGCCTTTTCTCCTTTGCGAAGAAGATCTCCATGCAGGGATGGGTGGGATTTACTCATTTTGGGCTTCTTTTTACCACCGCATCACATAATTGAGACAAGATTGACAAGTGTACGGAGGCACGGGAAAATGCACCTGATTTTCAAAATAAAACTTCTTGCCAACTTCTTGCCAATTACATTTTTTTTTTTGTTCAGTCTCCCTGTGTAGTCCGGTACTAAATGGTTTTGTGGTTCAGGACCGTTGGTTTAGATGACAGTTTAATTAACTACCATATTAGAAATGATGCAGTCTAGGTCCACACCACAATTTAAAAATGAAAAAGAAGATCGTGAATGCAACCCAGATAATTCACAGCCTATCGCTATACCTAAAGGTGCGTCAGACTGAGTGACAATAAGTGCAACCTGATGATTTTGCCGAACCGTTAAAATCCACAAGATGTATTTTGTGCATTACGACAGTAATAACTGTGACGCGACTTGATTACAGTTGCTGGAGCATTACTTAGTAAAGGACAAGTCACTTTCCCTTAAATTTCTCCTGTCAAGCAGACATGCAAATTGCTTTACAATGGATTCTCCTTGAGGGAGGATTGCTGGTATATGACATTTGTCTTTGTGATGTGCCATCTATTTCTTAGGTCTGGGAGCTTGGGAAATTAATTCGACATGATTACTCGATGCAGAGAATGCAGGAAAATGTCGCCACAGGAGAAGTGGGCGGCCATGTAAGATCTTTTGACTTATCTCGGTGAATGCCGTTGGTTCACGGGGGGTCCGTTTTTGATGTTTATTTGATGCTAAGTGTTAAAGATGTCATGATCGTGTCCTGTTTGCTTTGTTTTTCCAGTCTCCAGCTGGAGAGTGGGCGTTCCCTCATGAGCCGCACCTGTCTCTAATCATGCCTTGTTACCAGCTGCATTTAAAGACTGCCGTGCCAACAAATGTCTGTCGGATTATTACATCCTTGCTCACGACTCTAGTCTCCAAGTGTCTGAATTTTCTAGACGTTCATAGTTTTTGCCTCCTAGCTTCTCGCCATGTTTCTTTTCTTGTATTTCCTTGTTCTTATTTCCTCGGTTAAAGTGTTCTCGTGCACTGGATTTACTTGTCCTTTTGTGAGAAGCGATTTACGTCTCTATTCATCCTTGCCTTTTGCAAGCGTTTTTTGGTTTGTTTCGTTATTTCCTGGTTCTTTGTTCTCAGCGTCTTTTGTTGTACTCTGTCAGTCCGTCATTTTCGTAAATCAACATTTTTTGTGTCAAAACCTTATCTGTGTCTATGCTTGTGGAATCCACCTATGTCCGGATTATTCCGGAGATCCAACAAAAGAAGCCTTTCATCAAAGGTAACACAGACATTGAAATGTTTCAGCAACAATTTTCCCCTCCAAACTGCAGATTTCTGCGTAATTGCTGTGTGTGAGTGTGTGTGTGTGTGTGTGTGTGTGTGTGTGTGTGTGTGTGTGTGTGTGTGTGTGTGTGTGTGTGTTGTGGATCCTCGATTTCCCACAAAGTTATGTAATTAGGACCCTCAAGTGAACTCAGTATGACGTAGTTCGGTTCTAGACCACCACACTAGAATAATCAACATGTTAAATTAACATCGCTCTGACAATTGAAGTGACTTTTTCCCCTTTGTAAGGGGCAAAACAAAGATCTTTGGCCCAAAACAAAAAATCTTTGGCCCAGATTTGAAATTGATCCTTTGTATAACTTGCGAGACGGCGACGAAGAGAGGCTGCAAGAGCTACAGAGTCAACGCGGAGAGGATATAGGAAGGGTCAACAATAAATCTTGAGCACTTGGTGTCAGTTGAGGAGAGACCAAACAATGAGGACAAAACTGGACAGCAGAAAACTGGAAGACAGTTTTCATTTAACTAAGCAATCACATTAAAAAAATAAATTAAAAAAATAGACCAGCAAAAATTAAACCGGTCCGCATACACAAGCGCATGCGCCCGCACACACGGACCGCTCATACAACGCCGCCTTACGGCCAGTCTCCAGATTCCCCCTTAGATCGAGAAGCGCATTTCCATTTCTACAAAAACCCTGAGGGATATCAAAATCATGAATCACCCTAACAAGTGTCGTCTAATAGGAATTGCAGCGGGATGTGGCGTACACACACGCGTGCGCACACACGCTGTCAAAACAGGTGCTGGCGGCGGATGATGTACAGTCCGGGTAGAGCCCATAACTCAGCAAATGCTTTCCGTTTCCACTGCTTCTTCAAATGAATAGTTTAAAAGGTGAACTTCAATTGTGATCGATGCCTCCGGGGCTAACAAAAGCGTTGCTGGAGACAAAGCTTTGAAGCAAAAGGCGTATGGTCACCAACCTATAATCTGCTGCCATTCATCAGAAGGGCGAGGGGACAGGAAAACTTAACAGATAATACAATCTTCTTCTTTTTTGTTTTTTTTTAACCCAGTGCAGAGGTCAACTTCCTCCAGGATAAGATGTGTGGTATCATTCAAAGGCGAGGCGAATGAATGATCTCTTTCCTTCTGGCTGGGTTCCCACCACACACCAAATATGAAATTCTATTGGCATTTCAGTGACGGTAAATCACTTTATCTTTGCAACTTTTCTGTTTTAGTTGGTCAAACTAGCATATCGTGGCAACGTCGTATTATCGGGAATAAAGGAACCCAGTGATAATTTTAGTGAAAAGAAATTAAAAAGCCCCCACAGGATAGACGATGTTCATAAACCAGAGAGATGTTTCATCCCCCGCGATCTAAAACACGGTACCGGTCTGGAAAGCTCCGCCTCCTCTTGATTGTGATTTTGTGTCATAGCATTTTGCCAGGCCTGAATTATACAAAGGTCAGCGAACAAAGGCGGGCAGGTGCCACGCTGCATTACAAAGGCGAGAATGGCGGCAAATTGGCAATATGTTCAGTGTGTCTCAACGGGGTAGCTGACAGGTGACCTCTGCCTCAAGGGAGCGTTTGGTATCACACGAAGGGAGCTCGCTGTGATTGTTGGTGCTTGGAGTCAAGGCCGGTGCCTGTTAGCGCTCATATTCAAACCATCGCCTTTATATCCCATTCTACTTATGGCATCAGGTGCCTTTCCTGCATGTTGAGAGGTGCATGAACCAAAAAAATTCCCAGTGATGGTTCATGCGCATGAGTATGAGTTTGCTGATATGTTTTGTGATTGGGCATCTCTTGACCACCGGGCGACGAGAGGAAGAACGGTTCTAAGAAACTTTTCCCCATCGTGATAGGCTCTTAGGTTTTTCTCTTGTTATTTTTACTTCCCAAAACTAAACCAGGCCAAGACGTAAGCCGGCATGTTTGAAAAAAAAACCTTATTGAGGGTTGTCTAAAGTTGAGGCTTAGCTCAAACCATTTATTCACGACGCCGCTTTCGGTCCAGTCTACCAGGGGACTTGCGGCAAAGCACCAAGCTCGTCTCCGTTTCAATCTCTTCACATTCATATCTCATTAATGCACGTTCATGCGTGCGTGCTCATTAAGACGCATTCCAGTGTGCGGCCAGACGCACGTTCAAAGTCCTGCGTTCTGCCTGATCTGACGTCCAAATATAAACAGAAACATAACATAACTTATCGCGGACATTGGTCGATGTAACATACAAAGCAAAATCTGACAGTGACGTGGTCTTCCTAATGAAGCTACAAGCTCAGATTCCCTCCGGGGAGTTGAAGCGAATCCAAACAAGCAGCTCAACCGGGGCTTTGGGAAGGATTGTTTGCTTTGACAACCAGCAGCTCCATTGGCTGCTGTGTTTATTTTTGTTTTTGCTCTTCCCCGAAATTACATTTGTGTTATTTGCCGTAAGCTAACAACAGGGTTATTCTGTGAGATAAGACATCATGTCATACGAAGGTGAGAACTGAAAAGATGACAGCGTAAATGTGAACAACACCAAACGAAAAGAAGGGGGGGGGGGGTTAGTACCTTCTCGGTGACCCTGTAAACTGCAGTAATAAGAGATTTTTTTTCTTCTGAGGGTACGGGTAAAAAAAGAAAAGGCCCGAGTATTGTTATACTTAACTCTACTATAATATACTACACTACTCTTGCCTTATTATTATTTTACTAGCCCGTCTATGGCATTATGTTTTTAGCATCAATCAAGCGGACTTTTGTAAGTTATGCATTTTTTTTTTTAATGCGCAAAGTTGAATTCTCTTTGTTCATTTTACATTTCAAACAAGATACGTTGTTGACTATCTGACTGTGCGGAATTGAATGTTGATTCATCCCGGCTCCAATCAAATGGGGGCAAAAAGGGTGCGCACGGCTCGGTTGCAACCAGCAGAAATGAACCTCATCTGTCCAGGCAAAGATGTTCGGATCAACAAAAGCAAGATTGTGTTCAATTACTGAAGACAAATGTGGCAATGGACAGAAAATGGAACTAATTCTTTTGTCGTCGTCTAATTGCGTGAAATAAATAAGCAGATGACTTGCTTTCTCCTCCACATCGAATTAAAGCTGACCCCCCCCGACATGCTCCAATTGTGTTATCCAAAGGCACCCGGGGGACCCGTGTAAATGCGACAGGGGGCGGGTTGCGGAGGGCGCAGCTGCGTGTAGCCGATGTGGCCTCCGGAGGACGATACACGCAGACTTATTGTTCCAAAAATAAAAGAAAATACGTTTTCTATTAGTACGGCACCCACGTCCGTATTCCATGTCTGTGTGAGCTTATTGAAACTTTCGAAAACTCTCCCTTTGTCGTTCTCGCCCAAGGTGCTAATTGGATATAGATAATTGAACATTACTGTCTTGGGAGGTGGCTCGTCCCATCTGTTCAACGTCCGCCCCCGACATCACAGTGCTCCACATGATGCAGCCAAGCATCCCCCGAGCGCCATTTGCATCGCATGCACATGAACTGCGGAGAATTTAGAAGGTAACTGGATGCACTATATTACCTGAATAACCCGAAACAAGATCCTGAGTGTCATTCACCAAATGCAGCAGATAATCAATCAACAGTCACAAATGTAACACACCTCAAAAAGGTTATCCATTTCGTACCGGGGCATTTTGCTTTTAAAAAGGATGTTTTCAGACGAGTATTCGGTCTTGAATACTCACCGATACCAAGTACTGATACCACTAGTACTTGTGTGAAATAAAATTCAAATCACACAATAACATAATCCAAAGAATATTGTCAAGGGATCGGTCTCGGTGGCTGGTATCGGCATCCTACGTGACGCTTGATACAGAATATTGACTATAAACTTCTGAACTAGTGTGACAAATCTATTTATTCTTCCAGTCTGGCAAGATATTTACATCATTGTATTATATTTTCATAAATTAGAATTCTGGATTTAGGACATTTAAAAACGGAATCATTTCCCACATGCAGCAGCTCCCAAATCATGATTCCACTTAAACATAGCTCAGCTTAAATCGTGTTAACTCACATTCGGCTCAAAAACGGGCTTGACTTGTTTCACGTAACGTGACAAAATAAAACGTCATTGGACGGAAACTAATTTGATTGTTTAAAAGTGGTTTGTCCATTCTTTGCCTTTCTCCGGACAGTCGGCGATGAAAGGACACAATGGCTGCTTCAATGCCGTAGTCTGCCTTCTTGTGCGTCAGATACAAAAACATCTTAAATCTTTCGGTAGGGAAGGTTTGGACTCCGATGGAACTCTCAAAGCGAGCACGAATGTCAAGGAGTGGCAATGTCACATCCATCAGCGCCGACTTTTCTGTCAAAGCCAGACAAAGGTGTTGACACCCCAACACCACATGGTGAGTGAGGGGGCCATTCAAGTGTCACTTACTTGACACACAGCCGTGCTCTCATAGTTGACTGCTAACCACCGTCAGTCAGCCTCCAAATTCCAGGCAAAGGCCGTCGCATATATAAGACGGTGGCGAGCACGCCGTTGGGATTGAACAAATGAAATATGTTTTCGTCCTCTGAGGGGGGCAAGTATTCAGCCGGTACAATCACACCTGTCAACTCGTGATGGCTATCGCGTATAGCCTTTTATCGGGGCAAGGACCATATCGGGGGGAACCGAAGTTTAAAAACTCACATGAAGGCCGTAGAGCAGCCAAGCATGGAGCAATACAAAGTGAACACTATATTAAAGCCATTTACTATGAAAGATATCAATCCATTTTCCGATCCGTTTATCCTTACAAAGGTCGCGGGGGTTGCTGGAGCCTATCCCAGCCTTCGGGCAGTGGGCGGGGGACACCCTGAACCGGTTGCCAGCCAATCGCAGGGCACACAGAGACCAACAACCATCCGCGCTCACACCTTGGGATAATTTTGAGTGTACAATTAGCCTGCCATCCATGTTTTTAGAACGTGGGACGAAACCGGAGTACCCAGAAAAAACCCATGCGAGCACCGGGCCTCTGCATTGTGAGGTCGACGGGCTAACCACTGGACCACCGGGCTGCTATTAAAGATATACGATCACCAATACAAATGATCACCAATATTCTTTTTAGCAATCTTCCAATTGTTTATGTTAAGGATGATGTAGTTTCCCCGGATCCGTACAGATGACTTGATGGATAATTGTAACAAAAAGCAAATGCTTGCTGTCGTTCCTGCTCGTATCGTCATACTTTGCACAATGCCACCGGCGAAGGTTCGACCCACATGTGAAAAACTCGTGGCATAGCAGTGAGCGTCTTCCTCGCCTCTATTCCTCGAGAGACTCCCCAGGCTTCTTTCCTGGGCCCCATACTGTTTTTTTTTTTGTTTTTTTTTTTGTCCTTAACATGAAACTGATAGACTGTGACATTCCCCTCCCACAAATTCCTTGCCTCTCCACTTAACTCTTCAATTTTTCTGACAGTTCAAGTCGAAGTTCCGGCTTGTCAAGTTGACTTGTGGCTGACATCTACTGTGTGGACTTCACCTCAAGCTGAATTTTAACAACTCTGAGCGGATGCTTAAACAATCCAGACAACCGCCGCCCAAACCAAGCACAAATCATACGAGCAAACAGACTGTCATATATGCCTTGTACAATATTGAATATGAAATAGCAGAGCTAAGCAAACATTTTTTTTTTTTTTTTTTATGCGGCTAATCCTCAGAGAAGAAGGGAAACCGGGGCCGGGCTAGCGTAGAACTTGCCTTTGCGCCAAGCGTATAAAGGCGCGTAAAGCATAATAATTCACTTATTTAAAAATTTTTCATCAATGTGTTCCGTGACATCTACTTTATATTTGTATTTTCCGGTTGGTGTTAAGGGACATGGTAACTCGGGGGTGCTTGATGCACTGCCAGCGAAAGGCCGATCGACAGCAAAGGGGTTGCATTACGTTCAAACCATGTCCCGGGGTTTAGGGCCTTTTTCATTTCTGTAAATATTTTGGCTTCACATCAGCGACAGCAGACTTTTAACAGCAGACTTTTTATGGAGCAGTTGTGCCGGGCAAAGCGGATGACTGGAGGCCACGATCAAATACTTCCCGTGTTTTAGTGGTAGACAGTAACTTCCTACATCAGCACACATCCACTTAGAGCCATCAGCACGCTTGCACAGAGCCGCCTGTTAGTTTCAGCCGGCTGCTCCCACTTTTCCTTAAGAGAAGCTCTCATATTTAGCGGAACATAAACGACGCACGGGCATCCGTCTGCGCAGAACCTCAAATTAGAGAGGTGCTCTTCCACGAGTGTAGATGAAAAAAAACAAAAACCCAAACTAATTTGTTACACAAAGAAGTAAGCCTATCTACGCTCAAAGCTGAGAAGCGTTGCACGTGCGCGTGTGTTCGAAATGCAGTGGAAAAACCCGCGCCTGACTTGTATTGATTGGAGTGGCCCAGCACGCGGCGCGTATGTGAATGCGGCTTGTGCGAAGACGTGGCTGTTTATATTGCCGTGTACGTGGGTGCCCTCTGCATCGATCCCCCCATTTGTTCCAATTATCTGCAACCGCATGGAGCTTAATATTGCTATTTGCACAAGCATGGGGGGGGGCGGGGGCGACGCGAACGGCCGTATCGACACAGGTGATGCGGAGTCACGGCCGATGCTACAAATCGCGGCTTGGTTTTGTTAATGTCGCTTATTTTTCAGCAGCACGCAACTTTTTCTTTAGCGTCATCGCCCCGTATTTACGGGATAAAAAAAATATCGACGTGGACCAATTTCCATTGGTAATAACCGCAGTGGCTTGTTAATCACATGACTGCTCAACAAACTAACGGCTGGGAACGTCCCGCGATGAATACCGTGCAAATGAGCAAATAAATAAACACAAAAACATCTTGAACTGGTGATGTTTATATATAAATATGTTTATAGATCATACCATATCTTCTAATCATATTGTGACGTTCTTGTTATGAAAAAAAATAAAAAATAAAAAATCAGGAAACAACTTTGCTTTTGTCGAATGTAACATAATGGATTACAAAATAATGACTTGACTAATGTTCAAACTGTAGCGGGGAAGCTCGCACACAAACAAATTTATGACGTTGAATAACCCTCTTTAGCGAACGTTAATTCCTTCCCTGATCCTTTGGGAACGAGTCGTTATTTCATCTCTCGTTTGGTGGCAAATATCAAACGTTTTGCAACCTGCAGGTCGGACCGTACTACAAACAGAAGCAAACTGCGTGCACGGGGAAATTGTTGGGGCATTTGTGTCAATTTGCGAGAGTGTGTTTCACGCATGAATGGAAAATCTCTCGGGCGGTTTGAGCCGCGTTGTTTGATTCCACTGAATCCGCCGGAGAAGTCACCAGAGGCTTGTTGCCAAGGTTCAGCCAATTGAATTAGGGATTTGCTGTTCCCTCCTCAGTCCAAGCCTCTTGACCATTTACTGTTTCCACGTGTCCCAGAGGACCCTCCCCCTCCATTCAGCTGCGGACTGCACAATTGTATTTAGGATGCCCGTACATTGCCCAATGGGATACGCCCAAACGGAAGATAGACTGCAGAACGAGAGCGGGAATGACCACTAGACCCGCTCAGTGGGAAAATCTCAAGGAAACAACAACTCTGTGAAATGATTTGAGAAATGTCTTTCGGAATACATTTCAAGGCTCAAAATTAATATTTCCAACACCAATACGCATTTTAGTTGAAACGTTTCTTCCATCAAAAACATGGGGCATTTATTAACACGAACAGCCTTTGTGCATCCTCATGTGCGCAGGAAGCATTTGAGCGAGTGACACATCACCGTCGGTTCATTGCTGCGCGTTTATGAGCTCAGAGCAATTGACGAGGACTAAGACAAATATTCTTGGTACTGCCTGAAGTTTTGGAAGCGTTCAAACTAAAATGAAGACACCTTGAGAGGAAACAGCCAAATATGGCCGCTTAGAGGACTGCACTTGCTCTGCCGACACTCCATTATAGCGGACATAAAGTATACAGATCTTATCACCTTGGTAATAAACAAGCTACAAATTTGACGGTAGTCATAATTACGCCCTCCACAGGGCGAATCTTACGTTACCTACGTCAAAAACGATTTGATGTTGTCATCATTTGTCGACATAACGTGTGTTTTTTTTCTTTTTTCAAATGTCTATGGGGAGCAAAAAGAAAGACGCTCGACCAGCAACCATTTTTAGGAGTCATTTGATTGACAGTTGAACACCCTTTCAGCGCATTCAGTGGACACGCCCACAGCGTTGACAACGGCTTGATTTTAACCGAGTTTTCAAGCCCATTTTCACTTTACGGGGACTTTATTCTGGATGTGATTAAAAGAGCAGACTCTCCAACAGGTCCAAACTGACCACAAGGTCACAGCTGTGGTTCGACTCCGCTAGGCCTGTTGAAGACCGACAGCCTGTGCTGCGACGACTGCAGTGCTGACGCAATAAAGCAGGAATCTAATCGGCTATTACATCCAAAGGCATGAGGGTGGCTGTACAATGATTTCTCCTCAGCCGCCATCTACTTAAAACCAGACGTGGTATCATATCTCACCGTCAGGATAGAGCACCGCCATGAGTGGGCCATCAGGACGTGTACATTTTTAGATATGTGCGCTACATTTACGTCATCGCGATGCCAATAAGACTCCATTAAGGCAAGCGGCTCCACATTCGTGGTCCTCGCGGCGCTGTTATAAACGACAGGAATTTAATTGACGACGCGTTCGATCATCAACACGTGGCATGATCTTTTAAGCCTCGGGCAAATCTTTTTATTAAAATTGTACTTTAAGTCACCCTGTCCAATAAGGTAGTTTAGCTTTTTTTTTTTTTTTAATTCATTAATATAATTTTGACACATAACGTGAATAAACTCTGACAGAAATCCTTTGCATGATCCAGAAAGGAATCGTTCACCCTTAGAGGATATGCGCGCTCGACCGAGTCTCGTTCTGGTAGACCTGATTCATTCGAGGTAGTAAAGAGTCACATGTCAACTTGAAAATAGGAAATGATATCCCCGTCTGCTAATTAGTGATCGCTTCATAGGGATTAAACACTTCTTGGGCAGCCATTGACATAAGCAACAGTTGTTTGAACAATAGGGAATGATGAATTCCATTGAAAGACTTTTTCCTTTCAGAAAACTTTCATCATCATAAAGTTATGTTAATAAATATCGCTGGGCGGAGTCTGTGTGAGTGTCTGGGCGTGAGCTGTGGCTGACAGCAGCTCTTGCGTGAGTCTTTTCATGCTGTTTATGTAACTTATACAATCAAATACTTTTGATTGATAGCGATGACAAGAATTTACTCTCAGCTGAATCGTCACTTGAAATGTGTTAGTGTGCATGATATCACCTCAACATTCGACAATAACCTGCTGCTGCATAGTTCTGATTTGACTGACATATCTGCCATACAATGCGGGCAAGTGTATTTTGATTAGAGAACATTATTCAGCGTCGACACGCTGTCACCTTGCAGTTACAGCCAGGGAAGAGATGCATTTTGACAGGCTAATAACCAGAGCGTGTAATGATTACTTATTCAAAACCCGCTAAAAAAATAAATAAATAAAACATGCAAGTCGCAAGAAAACAATAGTGCATTGTACCACTAAGACACATTTGTGTCACACCGTATCATTTCGGAATCTTCACCGCATTCATACGGCTGCCATTGTGACATCTGTTCAAACTAATGAGGGGGCAAACTATGCAGCTCCTAGTATGAGGCGTGCAGCACAAAGAAATGCACCATTGCATCGTTTCCGCAACAATCGTGGTTACATGAAATCGGATAAATGAAAAATGCATATGAGTGACATAGTGATCCTCAGGAGGAGTTGTGGCAGAGCACAAAGTGTGTGCAAATGTAGCTCAACAGCACCTCCACGGACAAGTACTTCCATTGTGCCTCAATTGCTTCAAAGACATAATCGACAATCAACCTTACACAATCCATTATTGCTCCCATCCCGCGATCTTAATATATTTTGTATTTTCGAACCAAAGAGTGTGCATGCAAGGGTCTTCTACAGTCCCGCACAGCCTCGTGGCCTGAGTCCAAAGGGACCATCAGGCTCCAGTATCTCTCTGTGGCGGCGTCCAACTGTTTTGTCTGACATGTGTTAAATAGCTTTTGGCCTGCTGCTTTTGTCTCTCTGGATCAAAGGGAGAGGTTCTTTACCGTTCGGTGTCACACTTCATTAAGAGTAGCTCCTCTTAATACACAGTAGAATTTTCAAGAGGACAGACAAAGTGATGGCTGAGAAAAGAATCTGGCTGGATGCATACAAAAGTAGCAGTTCAAATTTATACGACTTAAGCATCCTTCAACTGCGACTGTTGCCGTCATTCTTTGTCTCTCCGCTACTCGTGAGAGTGCTCTTGACGATGGAAAGGTAGTGTGTGTGTGTGTGCGTGCGTGTGTGTTTTTGTGTGATTTAAGCATGTGTGGCTGCCATGGAGGAAGAAGAAGAAAAAATATATATTTCCCCACTGTAACAAGACCAGTTGCCAACTGGTCTTCCATCTGGAATTGAGAAAACGTCCCCTCTACCTTCTTCCTTCTCCCGACACATTTAGCTTGGCTTGGTTGTCGTCAGCTTTTGACATTAGTCACCATGGACACACTTGAGCTTCCAAACATTTTGACTGCAGGAGTTCAGAATAATCAGGGCAATATTTTACAATTCCAGAGAAATGTTTGACCCCCCCCCAAAAAAAAACAACAGATTAAAGTGGTCATGACCGATAGTGGGCAAAGGAAATTTAATGCACTGTACCGTCCATCCTTCATTCATAATCTACTGTTGGACAGGTTGGAAATTTGGGTGGGATTAAATGGAACAGTCTTAAAATTGTTGAGGTCCTACTTGGAGTTACTTTGGAATCATTGTAAGTTTTGAACAGAGCAAATGGCCAGAGCATGTGGGGTCCCTCAAGGGTCATTCCTTGGAGCCCCTTTGTTCAGTCTGTATGTTACCTTTGGGTAAATGCTTCAGATTGTCCTTTATAGTCTGAAGAATATTAAAATATCTTCTTAACTTTAGCTAAACTTTGCCCTATCTATCAAGGTTAGAACTGTTGAATGGACTCATTTCATTGCAAAGATTCGATTTATTCAAAGACTTTCAATGAACTTATTTTACACATTTTTTTTTTTTTCACAGAGAAAAGGTCCACACAGAGTACCATAATTGCTTCCAGGCTGTATTTCCCTTTTTGCAATATTGACTCCCAACAACCAGCTGAAGGCTGTTCCATCTGCAGCCTTTAATTTGCCAGAGACAGCGCGCTAGCAAAGCATCACTTGGCATGCTGATGTGCTGCAATGACCTTTGGGTAGAATGTTACGTGGTTAAAAACAAGCTGTTGCAATAGGAATGGTATAAATTTTGCATGTTGTTTAAAACTTGGGGGGTTTATCCTAAAATGTCGAGAGAGAAAAATGATCATTTATTGTAACGGCTGCAGCTGTCAATATTTTTAGCATGTATTATAGTATTCTACCGATTATCCGTTCAGCAAAGAGATTGAAAGTGAAGGCAGACAAGAACAGATTGCGAGTTATAAAAGTCCAAAAAAAAATTCGCGTTTTTCATTAGTGTATTTATAAGAAATGCAAGAATGAACTCGACGTCTTATTTGTGATAGCTATCGAGTTAAAACTTCAACTAAAATGCAAAAAGAACTCGGGACATCTGCAAGCATGTCCATTGGCGATACGTTTCGTAAATTTGAATCGTTAACTGAAGCGTGGCTAAATTGCATTCACATTCTGTCTACAAGCCATTGGTCAGAGCAAAACAGATTGACATAGAGCAAACATTAATTGAACTTCTTCTCAAAGAGTTTGAGTGACAGAGGCCACCAGGGGAGACGGACGTGTAATGATGAGGCAGCTGGCAAATGGGCTCATGCGTAATGAGAGACCCGGTGCTGCCAGCCGATGCTCGGATGCTGAATTATACCAAGTTTACCGAGCGCTAAGTAAACCATGTACTATATACCGGGTGTGCAATGCTCAAAGTGTGACAATGTCTATATAGTGGAACCCGAAACATCAAGCAAACTTCATTTGTCACTTGTCGCCCTTGCCGCTCTATTATATGAGTGATTAATCAGCATCCCGAGCATTGACAAGCAGCTTATTTCTGTGCGGCACACATTGCTAGCTTTATGCCTGTCACATATTAACAGCGGAGCACTATGCTCTGCTGCAATAATTGGAAGTACATTTAGAAGAAGAAAAAAACAAAACAAAACATTGCGGCATTGTCAAGGCTGCGGGTAAAGCAAAGCAATTTGGACTCACAGAGTATACAGCATAGATTTCGTCTAATGTCTTTTCCCCGACTCTACAAATATAATGTTTAGTCTTTGCTCGCCTTCCATCAGAAATACTGAACAAATAAATACTTGAAGGTCAAACACAAACCCTTCAACAAAGCTGGTCAACGACTTTTGAGTCCAGATTTATGAAACTATTTCTTGAATCAGTGTGCAGGGCTCAGGCAGTGATCTTGACTCTCTCCATCAACATGTCAATCTGTCAATGTCTGTCTCCGCAGAGAGACTTCAACCTGCAATCCTCCGGCCGGGCAGACTGCCCGACGGCATGAAAGCACCAATATTTTTCTCACGAGAGGTTCAGACTTTATTTCAATGCATCTAACTATCCATTGGAAATATTTGTATGTGAAATTTAAGTACATCGTACATCCGCAGATTGAGTGTCAGTGCAGCTCTTTGCAGCGGTAGCCAGAACAGACCTCCAAAAAGTCTTTTCAAGCTTGAATATCTCTCTTGGGGACAGCAGTTGTCTTTTAGCGAACTGCTGTTGGAGATCTTCTTGATCCTCCGGAGGCTACAGTGTATCGGTCTATTAGTGCATTATAAACCATGTTTGACAAGACACCGGATATTAGGATTAGCATTGTACCTTGACAAGCAACTATACAGTGACTGTTTCACCATGGAGGTCATCAATTTCATCTGTGCTGTATACTTCACATACAGTATATTTGACAATAAAGTTTAATCCAATCCAATCAATGTAACATTATCGTTGTTTTCCTGCATTTACTATTCACTGGTGACGCTGAACATCACCCAAGTACAATAACGCCATAATCCTGACCTGCCTACTTGAGTACTAATGCAGCAGTGTTAGCCAAGGCCAGATGATATTGTCAGAGGGGAAAAATGCATGACGGCTAGTACAGGGCCAGATTGAAGGGGAAAAAAAAATAGTTGCCTGTCAGAGCCACTTCAAGAGAAATGCCGCAGAGGGGGAAAAAAGTGAGTGCCTGCCAAGCCGGAAGCTTCGCAGCGACAGAATAGCAGTGAAGGAAACCACAAAACTGAAGGGGGCGCCATATTGAATTGGAGGCAGTACACAATAGTGAGTTTAGTTGGGCTGTTGCTGTTATGCTTTAATCTGAATCTCAATTTGTAATATCCTTTGATTAACGCAAGGAATCGTAAAAATATAAGACACACTAACATGGGTTCCCTGTATTTATTTTTTGTCATGAAGAGTAGCTGATGGCCACGGTAAAGTGGGATTGAAGGCAGTGGAAAAAAAACCCCAGACCTATGTCCGGAGACTATGTCTACAGTGCTTTGTAATTTGACGGCTGGGCGCTGTCATTTGCAAAACATTGCCCAAAATGTTTCTGTCACAGAAAAACCTGGCCCAGCAGTTTACCTAAATGAACTACAAACCATTACAAATGACAAAAACAATTTGACAACTAGGACGTCACCAACTTGGGGAGCAGCACAGAAGCTGTCCGGTGAACGGCTAAAACCGCCGACGCTGGACAAATAATCACCTTTTCAATGGGACTGAATTCTGCAGTGGTGCATGCTGGGATCTTTTGAGGCAAATCTCTCAGGAAGAATGCCGTTTGAAGAGGAAAAAGCCTCGGTGGCTTTTCATGCCTGGCACGCTCCAAGACAGTGGCGGACAATGTCCATTCGGGACGTCATTAGATTGCTTGCTCTTGCTTTTCGCTTCTATCAACAGCAGCCGAACTGTATATGTTCACTGTTTATTCTTGGCCATTACCGATAATTTGCAGTGACGGGGGCCTTGAAACTAAGTGTATCTTTGTAACATGACATTGCTCGGCTACGGCCGTCTTGGATTTTCCTGTGGGACAAGTCACAACAACACTGCATTGGCGACACATTCAGAATGGACTTGGACACTCCTGTCGGTCTGCGCATACGAATCGACTTACCGTTATTGATCAACCGAATGAGGATGTGTTCAGCCTCATTCTGCCGAATTGAAAATACAGTCGTTTATGTTGACCATTTTATCATTTGACATACACTATTACAAGAGTTAACATTCAAAAATGTACCTCGTGGAATCAACGATTCCTTCAGTGAACCAATTTTTCGGCAACGTCAAGTGAAAACTGCTCACCAAAATTCATGTATCAGCCTAACATTCACAGAACGCGTTTTATTTACAAGGCTTTAGCCTGTTGCCAGTGAAATAAACGGGCTGGAGTGATACCGAGTGTTCAAAATGAAAGACCGACACAAAACGCAAACATGACAGACAGAAAAGTGTATGTGTTGTGTGGGCTGACCTGATGATGAGGAGACACGAGTCCGAGAGCAGTCAAGCGACCAGCCAGGAAATGAAAGACAAAAGGGGAGAAGAAAAAAATATTAGTTAGGCTTAAAGTACTCTGCGTGTTAACAGGCGGAGGAGCGAGTGTGTTTGTGAATGCGAAACAATGTTTATCGCGTTTCTTCTTGTTTGGTTCCGGCTCTGCTCTTAAGGTGGAGGACACCGTTGTGTGTCTGCAGTAATCCATCACCTGATAAGGTCAAAGTGATACACAAGCGTCCTCCACTCAGGGAGCAACTTAAGATCAACAGCAGGCAGGAGGGACGTTGTTTCACATCACTGTACAGCAATGCACCAAGCCTTACAAAATGTGCTTTTTCGCACTGAAATCTTCGGGTGCCTTGTTTCAACAAAAAGTAGGAACAAAGGAATTAGTCAAGGCCCAAACCTGAGGAATAGAGCCGCATCTATTCTCACGCCCAATCATCCCAAACCCGGTAGAGTTAGTTAGATGTGTTTGTCTTGATTTAAAAAAAAAAAAACACAGTGTAAGTCCTATCAACAAGTGTCAGAGCAGATGCGCGGAACGAGGTACACAAGGTCTTCTGACCAGCTGCTGTTACAATTATATTAAAACTGCAGCTGTTTCGTGACCAAAAAGAAACAATTCCATACAATGACTTGAAATCGAATAGAACACAGGCAAATGCATTCTTTTTTTTTTTTTTTTCATGATGTGATCTCAAATCGCCATGAGAGCTTTAAAACCTGCTTGCATCCCGCGTGACACGGCCGAGAGCAACTGATCTGAACAACGGCGGGAAAAAAAAAAA
>CAAKHF010005292.1:4365-39684 GCA_901007745.1 Hippocampus kuda
GCGCACACACACACACACACACACACACACACACACACACACACACACACACACACACACACACACACACACACACACACACACACACACACACAGACGCACCAAGACATCTTTAGTCTCATGTGTTGTCATCACTTACATCATGTTGTATGTCTCACCATAACTGGATCCATATTCAGGTGCATTTAAACATTATTTTGAACCCCCAACAATGATGCACTGTTGCCACTCCCCAAAATCGCAGACTGTGAACTCTTGTATTTTTCTGAGTCGTCCACACAAGGTCAAATTTTAAAGTGGATCAGTCCAGATTAAAGTGCATTTTCTATCCGCAACCTTTTGAGAGTCGTGCACGATGCGCGCCAACGCGTACGCAACGATGACTTGCTAAGGACCGTGGCGTGGTCACATGACTTACGTTCAAAGAACTCCTTGAGTTCACTCTTGTCTACGGCGTGCGGTACGTTCCCCACAAACAGCTGATGGGCGTCGGGGTAACGCACCATCCGCCGGACTTCCACCTCACCTTGCTCGCCCTCACGAACTGAAAGCAAAAAAATATATATATTTTTTTTAAAAGTTGGCACAGTGTAGTCTGCTGTTGACAACATCAATTCCAGTTTGGGGCATACTTGGGCGTGGTCCTCTGTGCGCGGGGGGAGGGGCACCCGGTCGTTGCTCTCGCGGCCGGGGGTCCCGCTGTGGAGGTCTCTGTGACGCTGATTGAGTCTCTGACTTGACGTCGACGCGCACCTGTGGCCAAGAAGAGAGTGGATTCTTCCTGATAATCTTCCTGATGATGTTGGTACCAACAATCTTAGTAAATATGTCCGAATTAATTGACAAGTCAAAAATCAATTAGAACATGATTCGGTCTGTTGTGTTTGCATGTTCTCCCCCGTGCCTGTGCTCTCCCACATTCCGAAAACATGTGGCAGGTTAATGGTGCGAGTGTGAGGGCGTGTGCCCTGCGACCCTTGTGAGGATAAGCCGATCAGAAAATGGATGGATGGATGGTTTTGGTGGGGTTGCTAAAAACTGCCAAATAAACAGCAATCAGATAATGACCAGTAATAGCAAAAAAAGAATTTTGTTGTCATCAATTTAATGCAAAAACGCATGACTGGATGTCACTTGCTAATTTTTAGCATTTGTGGTGGACCGCTAAATCTAAATGCGACGATGCAGGGCATCAAATAGTTTGGGCAGCAGCGGTCTCGGGCGTGACCTACCGGGGCGGCGGGGGCGGCTTTGACGACGTGTGGCGGGATGCCCGACACGGGGACGGCCCCGCTGGGCGGCAGGTTCTTACTGGTCACCGACGCCCACGAGAAGGGCTGCAAACAAAAACAGGTGTGCCGTTAGCGTCTTGTTAGCATTGCGCGAGTGTGGCGAAAGCAACCACGGACCCGGTTCTCCTCCGGCGCGGCGGGCGCCGTTTCGATGGGTTCCGCCGTGGCATCGGCGCTCTTGTCTGCCTGCTCGCTGCCCGAGTGCGCGCGCGCTTCACTTTGCGTCTCGGGGGCGGCACCCGCGACGTCCTTCAGCTCCGCCGTGTCAACGGCCTCGGCTTCCTTCTCCGCTTGGGGTTCAGGCTCTGGGCTCGCCGCTGCCGCCGCTTCCTCCTCATCGGCGGGGTGTGATGGTTCCGTACTAAACAAAACCCAAAGTGTCACGCCGTCCTGTGTTGCGTACCGGAGGCTGTGTTGGGAGTTCCTTGCTATATTGTGAGTTGGGCTTTTTTTTTTTTTGATGCTGTTGAAATATGGAGTGACTCATTATGATGAATATTAATGAAGCAATTATGTCACTTCAAATTGCTCAAATCCTGACTTGAGCCTCTCAGCAGAAATGATTCTCTGATTTCTGCCATCCTCCATGAAAGCAAACCGTTTTGTGGAGCTTGTGGGCAATTTCTTGCGGCAATTATGATTGCCCATTCATGGAAATAAGGTTGCCGCGCATGACAACGCTTTACAAATATAACATCACATCAGGAGGTGGGCAACAGGAGGATGCTCGCTACGCTAACAGCTATGATGGACCGACCCTCCCACGCCCTCCAGGCCATCCTGACAGCACTGGGCAGCTCCTACAGCCAGAAACTGAGACACTCGCGCTGCAAGAAGGAGAAGTACCGCCGCTCGTTCCTGCCGACTGCTGTCAGGCTATTGAATAGACGGTCCTGAAAACCTGGACTCACCCCCACTCACCCATTTTTAATATGCTTATATTTATTTATATACTTTTTGTCTTCTACTTTATCCCTTTCATAATTTTGCGGCTGTAAATTGGGAATTTCTCCATTGGGAGACAAATAAAGGTTTTCTTATCTTAAGCCCGGATGTAATGAACTATATAAATTTTTTTTAATGATTTTGTCAACAGATTCATCGATTACTACTCAGCGTTTTTAAACGTCTTTGGGAGTGAATGAGTTCAAATATAAGGTCGCGATTGGATTCAGTTTGCTTCGAAAAGACGTTCAGCGGACATTTTAAGATTCTCAACAGCCTCTCAACACAGCCAGTGTGTCGCGTTCAGTTTTTTTCGTGTGTGCTTACATGGACGCAGGTTGGTAGAAAGCAGGGACAGACTCTTCGGCCAGGGCGTCCGGAGAGGGAACGCGCTCCTCGAGCTCCTCCACCTCGTCCTCGGACTCTAGATGTGCAAACACACACACACACACACACACACACACACACACACACACACACACACACACACACACACACTTAAGCGCTTTTTTTTTTTTCAAATTTGCTATTATCAGAATCTCGCCTTCCTAACCTTCAGGTGGTTCCGAGTCCGAATCCGCAAAGACTTCATCCTGGTAGCGAAAGACGTCGTTGTGCACGTAAAACTTGTTGGCCACCGTACCCTTTGGGAGGAACGTGATAACGTTAGCATCTTATTCGGGGCTAAACAAACCATCAAATGAACAAGGTGGAGCGCCAACGCTGAAGTTGTACAAGCCTGCAACGAACGATTGATGTAAGCATCCTTTTAATATGTCAATTTTTTTCCCCCAGATTAATTTATATATGTATAAAAAAATTTTAAGGCTTGCCGGCCCGTTGCTAATAAAATATTTCAAATTGACAGAGCGGAAAACGCACAAACAAAAATTGTTGATGATTCACGGACTTTTTGCAAGCAAATGACCTCATTCAATGCCGAGTACGACTTTTGAAGTCCATTAGAATCCAAACATTCAGTGCCAAGGTCATGTTATGTCGCTTGATATGTTTTTGTTTCCTCATTGAGGAGTTGATGGCGTTCTTTGCCGAGTACAATGAGCCAAACCGCCGGCAGAGGGGAGCAGTGCCCCATCTTAGATTGAAAACGAGCGTCCGTTTGCCGTTGGGAGATGCAAGGGAGTTGACAGACTTTTAGTGTCACAATCTGGAGCATACTTTTGAACAGGGAACATATTTATGTATCTATATCGCAGAGGATGTGTCGCGGTAGTTAGTTGGGAGTATGCGTGTGTCAGAAAATGGAAAAAGTACAACAATGATCTTGGAAATCTGACGAGGTGGTCACGCAAGCAGCCACCAACGCCTCACAGAGCCGTCCGGTTGAGTTGGCACCCCCTCCCCCTCCCCCGAGCTTGTATGTCACTAAATTATTTTGCAATCAAAAGCTAAAAATCAGTTCACCAATTTTAGCAAATGAAACCACTGTTCAGAAGTTAGAAGTGTCATGGAAGAAAAAAAATGGATAAGAAGGAAGTCACTGTTTAGCTTGATGTTTTTGTTCCCACAACAAGCTAGTTTTCGCTGAATTTTGGCCAAATGTTTTCTTCAAATGTATCCGTGTTCTACTGCTGATGAGCACAATCCATCTTTATTGACGCAGCGCTTTCGCAACAGCTGCAACAAAGCGCTTTCCAGAACATTTAACGCAAAGAGAGAAAAAAAAAGGGGGGGGGGAAGCCTTTCGGCAGAGTCGGACGGAGTTACCTCCGGAGCGAGCACGAAGGTCTGCATGAACTTCCTCATGGGCTGCATGTTGTTGGAGAGCTCCCCCATGACCTGGACCACGACGCCCTCGTTCAGGGTGGCGTGCGCGTCCACGTGACGGATCTTGGTGTGGCAGTCGCGGAAGCTCAGCGCCATCACGCGCTTGTGGATGTCCTGCAAACACACAAATACACGCCCCCCCGGGTGTTGACAAGCTTATCTGTGGCACATCAACTGTTGCGGGGGGAAGACGAGCTGTAGCTTGACTTCCGGGTTTAATTTGTTCAGGGATCAAGCTCGCAACGCAGTTTACGCGGACGGTGATCTCCTGTCCTCCAGCGTGGGCGGTGGTTACATACCAGACAACGCCCACAAAAAAGTGAAATACACTATCAGAACGCCTTCTATAAATACTCCCTCAATACATTTTTATAGCACCCTTTTTTTTCCCAACTACCAAATTTATAATCTGACAATGAACATCACGCCCCAAGACGCTCATAATAAAATGCAGTAACTTCCTATTTCCACCTTTCTTTTAAATTAGGTGTCCAACGAAATAAATGCGTTGCAATCAAGTGGAATTACACGGGAAATAAATGAACGGCAGAAGGAAATAGTTGACGTGAACAGAAACGGTCACAAGATCACGGCTGCATTTGTTGTCACTTGAAATAATCAGAGATGAAAGTGGACTTTCCTGAAAATTCCGGGGGAAAAAAAATTCCTGTATATATGTGTGTGTATATATATGTATGTATGTATGTATGTATGTATGTATGTATGTATGTATGTATGTATGTATGTATGTATGTATGTATGTATGTATGTATGTATGTATGTGTGTGTGTACCACACACACACACACACACACACACACACACACACACACACAACTGGCCGATCACGCATGAATTAGTTTACACAAAACGCTATTCAAATACTCGACATTCAATGATTAATCTTCCTTTTGTTTGCACACGTGCACCCTTTGTGACTTCCGTTCTCGCCGAAATTTCAAAATCTCCAAGATATAGCGAGGCCATGAGAACACGAGGCGAGGGTATTACTGTTGTGGCGACGCCACTCGAGCTAAGCGCGCCTCAGCAGTAGATAGTCCGCTGCTCTCTGCTGTGCGTGCGTCAGCGCGAACATGTACGCGAGCGCGTCCTTTGATTTTAACCAATCAGCGCCGACGCAACTGACGTCACACGCGACAACAGCTAAGCTAAGCTAGCCGAGATGACACTCGAAGTCGGACGGATAAGTTTTTCTGCCAATCTGTGTGTTTCCCTTTTTGTCCAAATATATTTTTAACGACAACAACTGTCTTGTCCACGGCGTCTTTTATTCGTTCCACTGGGGTTTAGCAAGCGTGTTTAAAAAGAGACGAAAATCTCTTTACTGTTACGAGTGTTAGTGCCTCAACATGGCTACGTTTGTGAAAGCAAAACAACGAACTCAAATGCGTGTTCGTTCAATGTTGGCAACTAATATCCAGATTAATTTTAGGCAATTTTTCCTCAATTCTCAGGAGAAATTTTCATTAAAATTTGAAAATCCGGAGGACTTTCATCTCTGAATAATAGATGCAACAATGGCGCGAACAGCTGAATTTCTCTTACCCTCTGACTTAAGAATTGTCCAGATAACATATTCCAACATGAAATATGTGGCACAAACCACAACAAATAAATGACCCCCCCCACCCCCACTCTGGCTGCTGCAGTGACTGCGTACCACACATCAAACTTTTGCTGATGTCCCTCATTAAAAACTGGATGATATAAACGGTCGGAAATGTTCACCCGAAATCTATTAACGTGCCTTTTCTGATTCAGAGTGCTGTCATAGTTGGCAGTGGTAGATCTGTTGTTATGGAATAGAGACATTTAATTGACAAATATTTGCAAAAATCAATAAAATGAAACGGTTCTTCACCGACATACATTGCAAGAATGTCACCGCACAATGTTTTGCAATGTTTTGTGTGACACCATTTAAAATAAAAACAAGAGATGTCACTCACAAATGCTGTCAATCCATAATTGTGCTGTAAGCACTTACATTGGCACGTTTGTATAAACAAGGCATACTTGCAATCGTGTGGGTATTTGTTGTGTAGCAAGCTTGGTGTGGTATTAGTCAAGTGGGAAGTGTTGTGTGACAATTGTGTCAGGATCGTCGTGTCGCATGTGTGGTGTTACGTAGCGGTTGTTGTGTCATAAGTGTTACGTGGCAATGCTACGTCGCAGGTGTTGTAACAATTGTTTGCGAAGGTGTTATGTAGCAATTGTTGCGCGGTGAGCTTTGTGTGACAATTATCGGGATCGTTGCGTGGCAAGTATCCTGTCGAGTTTGCTGTGTAACGAGCATTGGGGTCGAAAGTGTCGCGTGGCGACTGTTGCGCAGCAATTGTTGTTTCAGAGGCATTGTGGAGGAAGTGTTACAGAACAATTGACGTGCAAGCTTTGTGTAACAAGCGGTATGTAGAAAGTGCTGTCTGTTGCCTCCGAGTGTTTGTGGAGCAAATGTGTAACAAGCTTGGTGTAAGAAGTGTTATGTAAAAATTGTTGTGCAGCGAAGGTTGTGCAAGGACGTGTAACAACAAGTCTATGATTCGTTGTGTGGGACATGTTGCATAGCAATTATGTGGGAAGTTTTGTGCAACATTATTGGCTAGGAAGAGTTATGTAGCTTTTCTTGGAGTGGATATATTGCATAGGAGGTGTCGCATATGAAATATTATGCAGAAATTTTAGCGGAAAAGTGCTGCGTAGGAATAATGTTGAAATGGCTGCGTAGCAAGTGTCGTGCAGCAGGCGCGCGACCCACCGACTGCCCGTAGACGGCCTCCAGAGGCTTTCCGCTCGTGTCCAGCCCGCCGTGGACATACGACGAGTTCTTGCCATAGAACCTATGCCCACACACACACACACACACACACACACACACACACACACACACACACACACACACACACACACACACACAAAAAAAAAAAGATGTGAGAATGCTGGCGGGTGGACGCACTTGGCACATGTAGGGTGAGAGCGTACCTGTGCAGGTAGTCGGGCGCCTGGTTGAGGAGTGTGTAGTACTGTCGGACAAACTCTCGCCCGACCAGCTGGGCACTTGGCTTCTCCATCACCATTTCTTCTTCTTCGGTACTCGCTGGACGACACAAAACCAGATTGTTAAAGAGATTTAATTAATACTTTTAAATTTAGGATCTTGGTAGGTCCCTCTGTAATGATTACGGTATAGACAGTGAGTGAATGACTATGAACGCAGTCCTCATTCCTGACTACCCGATCACTACTTTTATCCAGTGATCGTAGCGCCTAAGATCAATCACCGTAACCGATCTGAAATTTAAGCGTCGACCAACGCCAATCGAGAGCACTTTGTAAGGGATTGTTAACACTCCCTGCACATTTCACTTAAACCACACTACGAATTGGCCAACTCACTGGTTGTAGTGGCGAGGGAACCCGACTTATGTGAAGATTGTCGAACTTTTCCGTGGGGCCTCGAGGCTGGCGACGCCGGCTAGCACGTGCCGAGTCGAGTTTCGAGTCACACTTGCAACTTGAGGAACTGGTCAACGACAAGAGTCGAGAGCAGGAGAACTAATCGGAAAAGTACGAGGAACATCTGGGGGTGTTTATTCCACAATAAGTCAAATTAATCAATCAAAACGACGAGAAATGCAGGCAGCGGCCTGGAGCGAAAACGAAAGCGCGCAGCATGGCGGGGAACAAGCACAAGGATGCTGGCTAATTCTCCGACAAAGACATCTACAAAAAGCATGCTAATGGATCGTAAACGCGCTTACTGTGGGAAGTGTCTCGCCGCTATAGGAAATGCCGTCATTTGTTGAAAATGACGCTTTAAGCTATCCATCCGTTGCTAACGTATAGCTTTCGCTTTCCAGGACATAGACGGAGCCCTCCTCAACGACCCAATTAACTAAACCGATGCGGAGGAATCCGCAATATGGCAACTTTAAGCACTTATGCGCGCCGCAATCCAATGTGTTACTCACCAGAGGTCGATTGTCTCAGGCTTCGGTTGCTTTCGTACAAAAAGTAATCTTTTAGATGAGTGAAAGAGAAGCACTTTGACAACGTGCTCGCTCGCTCGCCGGGTTTCAGCCGCGCAGCGCTAACTCACATGCACCCCCCGAAGCCGACAGCGTAGCCAATCGTAAAATGTTTCGCGGGTGAGTACGTCGGGACTGCGCTGCTGCTGGTTGGCCGCTTCGGGGCGAACTTTAAGTATATTTCGAGAGGTTTGAAGAATTTTATCCATGTACTTACTGTACAGTGTACACAATACTGTACATGGGAAGAATTTCTTAGGTTTCTGAAACTCGGGCCTTCATATATGACTTTTCTTGTTTTCCCACCTCTTGTTTTCCCTTGGTGAAGTTTCTGGCTACCCTCCACATTCATGATGCGCTTCGGCGGTTCTCTGAGGAAATGTTTCCAACCTCAGTCACACAAAATGCAAACATTCTGGCTCAACTTCTCCATCAAAGTTACACAACGAATTTTAAATGAAGTACTTTCGAACGTCTGACTGTTTATTAATAATGACAGGTAGAGACCGGAGGTGGGGAGGGCATGTGTTTGGCACACGAAATATGAGGAAATAAAATTGTTCAAATTGGAAAAGATGAAAGGGAGTTTAAACAAGCTAAATGTATTTAAAGTAGCTAATACTAGCTAACCGGTATACAGGTCAAGTCGACCAGGCTCGTTAGCTGATTTTTATAGTCGATGTAAATGTATATCCATGAAGACAAAACAATTGAAATGCATAAAAAGTCTTTGAAATGCATGTAGCGTTGATTGAAGTATGCAAGTAAACATAACTAACCTGTAATAGTAGTCTTCATACTAGTGATTATGATACATTAAAATTAAATATACTGTATATAAGCTCAAATCTGTATGAAAGTCACTTCTGGTGGTTTATACTGTATGTTCTGTGAGGATTACCAAACGATAATGAGAATGGATTGTTTGGACATTTTGTTGAGTAGTTAAGGTTTGTGGATTTAAGAGTCACTCAGTGATTTCTTTTCCTTTTAAGGAGCTGAACTCTCTTGTCTGTGTTTCCACTCTTCAGTCCAGTCGGGATGAGCGGGTGTGCATGGGGACTGGGCGAAGCCTGTAGGAAGCTCTTTGCCGCTATGCTAACGTTACCATTCCGACGGCAGGTGATGGGTTGAGACACGCCTCACGTTGGAATATCTCAAGTGCAAACATCTAGTTCACTTTTATGTGGAATACCGTAATAGAAATGAACATTTCCCTTTGTAAAAAATTTTTTCGGTGTATTAACACCATCATGACACTTGTACAAGTTATATAAATATGTGTCATGTAAATATGTTTATCTTTCTTTCATCATCGTTCTTCATTGTTGTTCATATTAGTCATCTAGAAGGTTGTGCTTTGTTGTTAAATGAAGACTTAAGTGTCCAAATTGGTTAGCACACAATGCTAATGCTAACATCAGGTCTCGCGTGGAATCTCATGTCAGTGTGGGGTGTGGCTAATATCCAGACACAAGGTCTGGCGTGTTATTAGCCACGTAGTGATGGTGAAGATGAGAATGTCCAAAGTGTTTCCTGAGGTTGTGACGAAGACTCGGAAGTCATGGACACGTTTTGTAGTAGTAAATCTAAACTTATTATGTTCATCCTATAATTTTGCTAAATTGTCCAATATAAAGACTCCTAATGCATTAGCATACAATGCTCATGCTAACTGTGCGACGTGTCTAATATCTGGGGACAGTGCTTTCGTGAAGATGAGGATGTCCAAAGTGTGTGCTGAGGTTGTGATGAAGATACGAAAGCCATGCAGACATTTGATCGTTTGATTCTTTTTTATTGTATTTCTTCAAGGAAGCTTTGCTGCTGTTGTCAGTAGAAACACTTTGGAAAGAAAAAACTCAGCCTGCGAGACTTTTCCCCTTGTTAAACATGCCCATCTTCATTTAGCACCATCACCATGGAAACCAAGTGTCGCCGTGGAAACCAGGCAAGGGCGGACGAGCACAGTAGTGGAGCACAACAACTAAACAAAGTAAGCGTGCAGTAGAAAAGCAAGCGCAGGGAATGTTTATTTCCAAACTTTATTTTTGGACTTTTACACTTTAGTCTAATTAATGTCCAATGGAAGCCCGTAAAAAGAAATTTAAATATGATTTAAAAAAAAAAAACATTTACATCAGAAGTCTTTAGTTTGACGTTAGTTTGTGCATGTTTCGCTTTTGGAATTTTTGCTTGTTTAATAGTGGTATAAGGCAGAGAAGATTGTTACTTTAAAAAATAAAATAAAGCAATTAGCACCAAAACAGTTTTTCTTCTTTAACATTTCTTTTTTCTTAAACTTAGCGTTGAGCACCTTGTCCCGAAAGAAGCGACTAGTTGTGTGGCGCCAATGCTTGTGGGGGATGGAACTTAGATGAGGAGGTCGGTGTCCACATCCTCTGCAAAGACACAAAACATTTACGAGCACGTCAATGTTAGCGGTGGTGAATTCACATAGAAAGAGCGGTTGTTGCTTTTCAAGTCCTTTCTAGGTCAGTAGTACTTTCTAATTGTCAAAAAAAAAATGCAGAAGAAAATATTTGTGCCGTCTGTGGACAAGGAACGTTAATGCCGTCAACCACCTTTACACCAAACAAGTGTACAGTATCAACCTTCAATGATATTACAGAATTAGTGCTGCAAGAGTTAATGGATTTATTGATTATCAACTTAATTGACAACCTTTTTGATCATCAATTCATTGTTTCGACACCTCATTTAACTTAAAATTTTCCAAATCATTGGGATGTCAGCAATTAAAAATTAGGGTTGTCCCGACCCGATTACATGACTGCAAATCCGGGCTGATCACGTAATTTTCAGCAGATACATATCGAGTGGAACAATCAGCCTTTTTAAATTTTCCTAATTTTTAAAGGTCACAAAAATTTTCAAATTTACATTTTGGTTTTTTGAGACAATAAAAAGGTATCACTTCCGGTTATGAGTACAGTATACCACTTCGGATTCTGTTTTACTCTTACTTTTGGTATTTCGCCACTTCCTGTTATGTCACTTCCTATTTTGAATTAGCCAAAGCTATTGTAGAAACCTTGCTTGGAGCTACTGTATATAATGATCAATCTTTTAGTGGGACATTAAAGCATATAGTGCACGATATAACACTCCATCGTTCCGATTGTTGATTTGATGTGTGAGTTATCGGGTTAGTTGTTTCGACACTAATTTAGCAGCCAAGACTCTAACGCAGTAACAGTCGCTTCCCTATGATGTCATCCTTGAGCCGCACAATTCAGGCACGACCAATCAACCCACGTTCGTTGGATGTGCTTTTTGTTGTTGTTATTAGTATCAGATCGGCACACGTCATCGGCAGATATTCAAAATCAAGTGACTTTTGGACTCAGACTTTGGTACCCAATTATTTTTTGGGCGCATTTTGGCTCTTGCTGGTAGGTCTTGGTCGCTGTCTCCCACGGAGAGAGAGCAAACTCTTTCCTGCAGTCCCAAAAATATCAATTCGTAGAAGGCATTTGCTCAGCGTGTAGATGAGGAATGTCGGGAGGTTATGGGGTTGGATGTAAGAGGCTACTCACGCTCCTTGATGCCGAAGCAGCCGGCCCACTCTTCTAGGGCGATGTACTTGTCGCCGTCAGCGTCGCACTCCTCGAAGAAGCGCGTGGTGCAGTGCTCCATGGGAATGAGGGGGGCGCGCAGGGGCGCCAGCTCGCTGTGCGTCAGGTAGCTGTCAATCAAACAAGCGTAGTACAGTCAAGCGCTGACCTATCCACGGTCAACAGTTGCTCACCCGCTAAAAATGCCCATGTCGTTTTTTTATGGGTTGTGCAAAGATTAATCTGCAATTAATCAATTGTTAGTCCACAGCTATTGTGACAACTGATTCATAGTTTCTTTAACCCTTCATGAAAGCAGATAGATTTTATTTTCCTCCAAAAAATACATGGAAAACAATGATCAACAATTTTGCCCATTTTCACTCGTTATAGACCGAACCAGGAACATGAAGTTTTCCTTCATGTTCCGCGATCCACAAACTGAGTTCCTATCACTGGTGGGTTTTGGAACATCCCCTTCCTGATAAACCCGTGACCACGGAGGGTCCGGGAGGAGGTGGAGGTGTCTGAGCGCACGTACCCATCGGCGGGGTGCTGGTCCAGTTGTTTGAACTGCCAGTGCACGGGGAAGATATACATGTTGTAGTTCTTGACGAAGTCGTGAGCCAGCAGGTCCAGCGTGTGTTCTCCCGCCTTCAGCCTCTTCTCATTCTCGTAGATCTTCTTCACCTGCAGTGCCCGAAGTCATAAGGTCAACACACAACACCAAAGGTGCCATTTTGTTAACTTCACATTGTTGATGTCATTGGCAGTTAATCGATTATCAAATTCATGGACAACTATTTTGAGAATGGGTTCATCATTTTGAGAACTTTTAACAGTAAACATTATCCAAATTCTTTCGTCCTCCTTTTTGAAATACCCTGCTAAAAAAATGCATTCAGCAGCAGAGTTTTGTTTTTGTGCTGGTTTCACCAGCAAGACCAAAACGTCACCAGCAGCAAAACAAGACAGGCCAGATTCAAACAGCTGAATCTTCAGTCACTGGGCAACCAGCGCTATGAAATGAGCCACAGTCGCCTGACAGAGCCAGTATGTTGCTAGGAGCTGGTGACCAGCTGGAGTCTTGCTGGTGTCACCAGCTACCAGCAGGGCAACAACTGCATGTTGGTCTTGCTGGGTAGCTTTGGCTCAAGTGGTAAAGCAGGTTGCCCACTGACCGAACTTTTGAATCTTGGCTGTTTTGTTTTGCTTTCTCTTCTGCTGCTGCTGTTGCACACCAGCAAGATCAGCATAAAAACAAACCCAACAGCATTTCAAATAGTCTATTGATTACCAACCAAAACTTTATCCTGGCATTAGCAACTTTCACGCAGTCTGTGAAAATCAAAGCCGGCTTTTTCTCACATCTATCTGTGTGAAAGGTAGCGATACAAAATGGCGGGTTATCGGCCATTCGTCAATTTCCTTGCTTCCGGGGTTATATCTGGGGCATGATATAAGTGGTCCAGTAGCTGTGTAAAGGGGAGTTGTGGAAAGTTGGGACTGCAGTGTGAAATTTAACACCTGATATTCATCTTTCCCGTGTACTGTCGGTGTGAAAGGGGCCAGTGAAGCCGACCGTAAAGGTGGTATTCCTGAGGAGCAGACTCACCCTGAGCTTCTGCTTCTCGGTAAGCAGGTTGTTGTCCTCGTCACGCTCATACAGAGTCACCAGGACGTTCTTTAGCCAGTCTCTCATTCGCAGAGGAAATTGGTTCAGCTCGTTGTCCAAGCAGGGCTCAATTTCTGCGCAGTCACAAAGCCGGTGCCAGGATTTTAAAATGGAATTGACGTGCTCTAGTGTCTTTGTGCCAGATAAAAGCCCCGCAGCAGAATTCTCAGGAGGGCTCAACTGAGCTCAACTTGAAGTGCATCGCAGCAGTTGAAACAATTTGGCACAAAAGCACAAATTAACAAAGTGATGTCGAGCAGTGTCCAGATTTCCCCACAAATCAACGACATATGACAACTCTTTACTCCCAATTCCCCTGGGTGCTTTTCTAATTAGTGTGACTTTTGTAGGGAAAGAAATGCAGGTCCATGATCCAAATCTGCGTAATTCTAGAGGAATGTCTGGCTCCCGGCTATGCCTCCGAATCGACTTGTTAGGACTGCGAGCGACAGTGTCCCTGATGCCATTTACATTCCCAGCCACTCTAACTCTCAAACCTCATTCAGTTTGTTCCCTTTCACCTTCTGAATACTTCCTTTGGTCCTGAATTTTTTGACAATCTGTAGATCACACGCTTGGATGGATTGAAATTGACCTGAACTGAAATTAAAAAAGCTCTCAAACACAAAAAATCCCTTGTTCAACAATCATTTTGGGTCACCCTATCCTCCTGACTACCAGGGGAAAAAATGTTGTCCAATCACATTTATTTTGAAATTCCCCAATCTATGTGAAGTAATTGGACTACTCCAAAAGAAAATTTGGAAATTCCACTACATTTTTTAAACAGGCTCAAATACACTTAAAACAACTCAAACAACACTTTAACATGTTCATAAGAGTCTTATAAATAAAATGTCAACAGCATATCAAGACAAAATGTGTTTGATAAAAAGTATTACTTTTCCTCTTCCCATAAAAAGTGCACTGAGGGAAGCCATTTTCTTACTTTTTCTAACTCCTACAAATTTGGTATCATTGGAAATCACTGAATGTCCTCTTTCGAGGAACAAAAGGAATTAATGCGATTGGATGCACTGGGTGGGAGATATTTAGGTTCACAAATGTACTCTACAGAGGACAAATTTGAACTACCGGTAGTCAGGAGGATATATCATCGCCCATCTGTCTCAGATACTTTCTTCTAATTGGGACTGATTAGGACCAAATTTCAAGTAGGAGTTTGTTCAAGGACATGTCCTCGAATTTGCCCAAAATAGCTGCTTTGGACAAAAATGTCTGATTCTCAGTTTTGTGCTTGAGTCTTTGAGATTTTTTCGTGTGGCTGGAACTGAAAGACGTGTCTACACAGTTTTGTGTTGATCGGTCAAAAAGGTATTAGTGGCTATATGTGGCAGGGAGTGCTTCTGAGTGGGTTTTGGAAGGACTTGTGTTTGGGATCTATAAAAGTGCTCGCAGGAATTGGTGATTTGCTTGTCTTTCATCAAATCGACAAACAAACAAAAAATGTAAAGCACCGTCCAGTTCTTGGATCCGAATCATGTTCCTGAGAAAAGCTTGTGATTCTAACATTGACATGCTAGCCTGCTAGCATGTCATTTTCTAGACTGGTGGGAAGCATCTCCTTATCAATGCCGTCAGCCTGTTCTCCACTTGAACCTCGCACTCCCATACTCCAGCCCGGTTTGAGTGTGTACACAAACGTGTTTGGGCACGTCTCAGCCGAGAGAGCGCTGCAGCTGCTGCCGCTCCCGCTTGGGATTATTTTCACACTTGGCAGTACACTGTAACCTTGATTTACAAGTTGAGTTCCAAGACGAAGATGTTGATGCAAATTACTCGGATACAATAAATATCATTAATCCGTTACAGTCCCTAAAATATCACTACTATCTTTTTAAATAACAGGATGTCTACCTTTAAGGGGTGTAGCCGAGTGAGTGACATCAGAAGCTGAAGTGAGTCAGAGTGGCTTTATGATCCTTGCAAGTGTTGTCATTTTGTGTTTGTCTTCCATTTTTGTCATAGTTCTGAAAGATCTTATGTAGCATTTCTTTAACCCAGTAAGGCAATTGAGGACCATTTCTCATTTGCAAATGTTTTCCTCGGATAATTTGTTGAAAGTCACGTGACCTTGATTCAAATGGCTCAATATTTGCAGGGTTAAGGTTCACCTTTGCATGGCCCGATGTAGTCCAGGTGCAGTTTGTGACCCTTCTTGGTTCCCTCCAAGGCACACTTGGCGGCAAAGAAGTGGCAGGAAGTGTCATATGTCTTGTTGTCGGTGCCGCAAACCTGAACACAACAAGAGAACAGTGAGATGCAATGATTTGTGTCTTCTAAATTCTTTTCTTCATTTACTTTTCGTTCCTTGTTTCGTTGAACAGTGCGACGTTCAATACTCAGCTTGGACCTTATGTGTATTTAAACAGCAGTATAAGTCTCAATTCAGTTCCAAGGCCTAAAAAAAACCCCGCTGGTGATAAACATTTGTTATGCTCTGTACGGTGCAATACGGCCAAATGGATGACAGGTTTTTGAGATGCAAGTCACTTTGCATTGATGTTGCGTGTGTGCGTGCCAGTAGGGCCTTCACCGACTCACAGGTCTAGCTGTATCCGGCTTCAAAGTGCAACCACGAGCACGTGCAGAGGATTTGAAAGATGGAAATTTGAAGAACGTACGTGCTCAAACTGTCCCTCGGCGGGGGTGCAGGTGGAGGGGTCCTGACACACGCAGATGGGGGTGTTGCTGTCGTCCACTTCGCACACTTTGCCCTTCTTGCACTCGTGCTGCAGGCAAGGGTCTGGACAGAAACACATCATCAGCAACAGGGGGGAAAAGGGAACATTTTAGACGAAAAATACAAAATTACAAAATTATTGCATCAGAATTAAAAAAAAAACTTTTTTTTAAAAAAATATAAAAATGTTAGTCTTAAAATACATAAATATTGGAAACAGAAAAAGAAATTGGGGCCGGTTGTTAAAAAACAAAACTGGGTCATACTAGTTCAAAAAAATAAAAAAAATTACTGATAGCTAAAGCAACTGAGAAAAATAGACTAATAAGTTCCATCCATACATCCATTTTATGATCCACTTATCCTCACAAGGCGTGCTGCAACCTATCCCAACAGCTTCGGGCAATAGGCGGGGTACATCAAGATTAATTTACAGTGTTCTCTTTACCTGCCACACATGTTTTTGGAATGTAGGAGGAAACCGGAGTACCCGGAGAAAACCCACACAGGCACTGGGGGAAAACATACAAATTCCACACAGGAAGGAGCCGGAGCCGGAATTGGACCCTGCACATCTGCACTTTGAGGCCGACGCGCTAACTAGTCGACCACTGGTCCACAGACTAATAAGTTAAACTACCTTAATGTTACTTGAAGAAAAATAAATAAAAAAATGATAATACAGTTGAATGACAGGTGATCGTGGGTGTTCCGACATGGGCGGTTTTAAGGTTTGCAACATACACAGTGAATGAGTTTGCTTGTTGGTCCAAGAAGACGCGCTTACAAGAAGGCACACTCACCTACTACCCAACTCGCAATTTTTTAAAATTCTTTTGGATTTATGACCTACAAGTTTTACTTTACGACTGTGTTAGCCTAGCTTAGCGATTTCACCATCACAACGGAACTCCGTCGTAAACTGTGGGACTCCCTCTATATTTCTGCGCAGTTTGTTTTTGGGGAGAGCAAATATTTATAGCTAACATTTAGATTTTTTTTTAATCCCATGTGGGTATGCATGTTTGTATTTCTTGTGGCAGTGTGCCTGCTTCGCGACCACACTGCGCAATTTACAACTGTTGTCCTAATTATACGCCATTTCAGTCCTGAACATGCCATTTAGCTCGTGGTTTTGGTTTTGAATCTGGAGTCCAGACGAGCGTGTAGTCGGTGAAATACCCGCGGCGAACCGTGGACGTGTGTGCGGTGTGACGTGCGTGTGCGCCTGCTCACTCTCGGCAACGTCGTCTTCCAGCTCGATGGCCTCGTCAAACTCGCCAATCTCCACCTGAACCGGGTTGGCACCAACCTCCGTCTCCTGGAAAGCAGCAATGGTCAAAAGGTCAGACTGGAAGTTGATTAAGCGGCGGCAGGAATGCGCGAGCCCACTTGGAGGAAATGGAAAACAATCGCTGCTTTTTAGAATCATTTGCTCTTTTTTCAGATCCTTGGTACCTGTTGGTTTTAGGATGGTTCTAGTTCTTATAACGACTTTTCCATGATCAAAAAATTGATGACCCATTTATTTGAGAAACTGTTTAGAAAATACTACTCGGGGCTGTTACTGATCTAATTGCTGTGGCCAATAAACGTCAGCAGGAGTTTGCTGTTTTTGCGCTCAGGCCATAGCCGCGTCTAATTATAAAAAGTATTGCTTCGGCATAATCTCAGGTCTCGGTGTCTAGGAACTATATTCAAGTGAGGGCAGGAGATTCATTCACCACCTGTGGTGTCAATCATACAGCCCGTGCACGCAATGAAAGGGTTCGATCCAGCGGCCCCCAGAATGAATTTAAAGTGGGGGAAAAATACTGTTGCCATCCTGCAGTCAATTTAGATTTTGCGAATGAAGAGAAAACGAAATGCAAATAATTCCTACATCTACATTAATTTCATTTTAAAACTGGAATACTGCCATATATTTTTCAGTTCCAAACACCTATGACTTAGTTTTGTGCCTTTGGTTGCAATTACTCTTTGTTTCAAGTGAATAGCAGACAGACGGATATACTGTACATGGACACCTGTACAGTATAGGTATCTCAGCTCTTTGCAGAGGATAAAGAATAAATGACAGCGGGGTCCTGGTATAGTGAATGTCTAAATGTGTTGCTGCACCATTTGTGTTCAAACATCATTTGCTTCAAGGGTTATATGTGTCCCCGCGAACCTTGTGAGGATATGCCGAACAGAAAATGGACAGATGGATGGATGGTTATATGTGTTTCCTATTATTTGTTAAGGTTAGCAGTAAACGAGTGGGCTAAAGTCTAAGCGATGTGTCTGTTGTAAAAACACAACCTGTAATTCTCTATGTCATATAAACTCGCGGAAATGGAGTGATTCCCAGCACCGCCAAAGATTTATTTGTGACCATCGAGGCTTTGAAGTGGGACTGGCCCCATTCCAGAAGGTTCCGCCCTGAAGGAACCGGCTCGTGAGCGGCGGGACCCAAATGGCTGACGGTAACGAGCAGCTGCAACTCCCATGCGGTGAAGCTGGGAAGACATCAGCGCTTCCTGAGAGGTTGCATGAGGCTGCTTTTTCCAGCTGTGGCGTCTGTGGTCCTTCGGGAGCACAGTAGTAGCCAACGTTCACACGCTAAAGTTTCTCCCCCCCCCCCCTTCCTTCGAAAACAACAAAGCGCTTCCAGAACATTCTGTCTTGGCATTTGATTTCCTGCTGAATGACTTCCAAGATGTAAGCGTCCTGTTTGTTCACATAAAGTGTTCCAAAACGGAAATTTGGGATTTGAAAACGATGAAGATGATGATGCGGATGAATCGGGACTGAAAGGAAACATGGTGACATCATCAGGACCAGCTGGAGAATCAGTCCTGCGGTTTGTCACGCAACCGTCTCCAGCTGGTCATCCACTGTCCCACCTGGTCATTTTTCTTCCCGTAGACAAAAACAAGCAGTACCGTTTGGGGTTTTGTCTTCTTCTGTCTGGATGTGATCATCTAACTGGAACATTTGCGGTTTTAAGAAAGGAAAATGGCAGCATTTGAACCAACTGAAGTCATGTTTTGAGTATCAAAGTTCCATCTCGCCTACTGGTTTCCTTTCAATATCGAGAATGTTCTTGGTCACTCCAGCAGATGATCTTTATTGAATTCCAGGGTCTGGTAATTCTAAACATTTTACTCAGACTGAGTGTGATCACATTCGACCTCAAAACTCGGTGATATGTGATCCTGATCCTTGTAAAAATGTAGTCATCCGATCCTCGCCAAAATTTCAGTCAAATGCTCTTTCTTCCTGGGCAAATGGAAATTAGGATTAGGCTTCTCCATTAGCCATTTCACAGACACATTTTTCCAAGGTACCTTGAATAGCTCTGACAGCAAATCGCACAAGCATATTTTGTATAATAGAAGTAACTAATGACATCATCTTGTGCTGGAGGCAATGTAACCCCGTAAAGTTGGGACGGAATAAAATTGAACGAGCGAAGGTGAAAAAAATACAACTGGGATGAAACTGGGAATCTTTCCAAAGATCTCTAATCTGTCTTCTCTGGATCACGTTGATCCTTTCTGGAAAAAACAGAGTGACAACTACAAGATCAATGTGATCTGGAATATCAGAAAAAGGGATTAAGAAACCTGGATCAATTTGATCCAGATTACTTTTTAGGCAAGTCTTTCTTTGGGCCAAAAGACAAGCAGGAACATCTTGATTTTTGCTTGAAGTCAAAGTTGACAAACTGCAAAGACTGCGGAGGAACTTTTCAGGGGTCTGACTGCTCGTGACTCACCTCAACAACCGAATCCTCCGCCGCGGGCTCGTCCACCACCAACTCCTCGTCAGCCACCAGCTCCTCGTCCATCGGCTGCTCCTCGACCGCCACCAGCTCCTCGTCCATCGGCTGCTCCTCGACCGGCACCAGTGCCTCGTCCATCGGCTGCTCCTCGGTCTGACAAACCCGAGTAAAAGCGCTTGGATTCAACAGGCAGTGCAGACGGTGCACAAGTGCGGTCTTCAAGAGCCCCTATCCTCCATGTTTTGGATGTCTCCCTCCTCCAAGGCACATTCAAATGTTCAGGATCATTGTCAAACTCCTGCAAAGTTTCGTAATGAGCTGATCTTTCCAATCAGGTATGTTGGACGAGGGAAACATCGGAAACAGGCTGGGTATGGGTTCTCGAGGACTGGATTTGGGCATCCCTGTCTTAAGGCCAGAAGACTTTCTGTTTTTTCTGGTCTTTCTGAAGAAGTTGAAGACTTTACAGTGGTTGGTATTCAGAGAGAGAAAGCGGACTTACAGGAGCGGCTATGGCATGTCCGGCCAGGCATACCAGGAAGATGATCCACGCCCTCATCTTCAGTGTCTGTGGACACAAAAATCAAAATGAGATTTTTTTTAAATCATTCGGATTTCAACACAAATGCTTAAAAACAAAAAGTGAGAATGAGCAAGGACTCTCAGGGGTTCCCTGAGGAACTCCTTGTAGACTACTGTATGGATTTTTATGTCACAGTTCACTTAATTTTGTTTCACATCTGCTACATGGACTGCAGAAGGAAATTACAAAGTTATATTTACAAAGGTGCAATCTGTCACGGAGGTTTACTACTCTTATTTAATATTTTCTGAATATTGTTCCTGTCAAATGAACAACTACACTTAAGAATATGTGCATTTTGCAAACGTTTAGAAGGTCCCCCGAGGACTTCATGAAGTTTCAGAATGTTTTTGCCCTTTCTGCGGCAAACCAAAATGATTGAGACGTCAACATGATTGCACGTTTTGTTTTCCAGATGTTGAACAAGCGAGCGCTCTGTCTTGTCCGTCTGAGGCCGTGTGAGCTTTCATTGTTGGGGAATGCCGTCTGCCTCCATCCCCCATTAAATGAAGGATTCCATCAAAGCTCTTTTGTTTGGGTTTGCGTTTGTATCATGCAGACATCAGGAATGTACGAAGAACGCTTGCAGGCTGCTCAGTACCGGCGTCAAAGCACAAAAAAGCTCCCGCTGCTCTTCTGGCCTCCTTTCAACATCGGCATCCGGAATGTTCTCCTCCTCGCTCCACCGGAGGATCTGATCATTTTTCTTTGAGTTCCTGCCCAGTTGAACGTAAAGGTGAACGCCGCTCGACATAACACAAAGAACACTCAAGTTGCCCTTTTGTTTGATCCACTTTTGTATATGTTGTCTTAATTTCACCACGGAAAGGTTCCGGTTTTCTGACAAAAGGAAGTTCTGTTTTCCCACAAGACGAAAGCATACACTTGTCCAAAATGTACTCAGACGACCATGATGATGATGATGCTCAGTGAGCCTGTTTGTTTGTTTGTTTTGGTGGAAAGTTCCAGAGTGAGAACATTGCGCACAAGGCAGCATCTCTTCTAAAAATAGCCAGGAGGCAACATTGAGAAGATGATGAAAAAAAAAAAAAAGATCTCATCCGAGTGTGTTTGACTTGTAGGAACACCGCCGTGCTCATTGAGCGAGGCGGGGAAAGGAGGAGGTGACGCAAGTACCAAACAAAGTGTTTTATTTGGAAAAGGCCCAGTCGCTCTCATAAAGTAGCTCTTTGCTCCACACGCTTGTTTGATTTGCTGCCGGACTTGGCGGTGTCGGCATGCCAGGAAAACTGCCGGACACAGAATGAGTGCTTTGCTTTCAAGGAGAGACTGACGCAAATACGGTCGTCTCCTCGCCGTAAACTTCCTGACGTGTGGATGCATGAAATGAGACGTTCATCAAACGACACTACTACTACTAATACTACTACGACTGCAATCATACTTCATTTATCATGTGGGGACTAACAAAGAGCGGCCATTAAAAAAACATTTAATGGTGTGACCTTCTCCCACACGTTAAACTGTGAGAGTCCAAACTTTTTCCTCTGAGGTTGGGATAGAGAAAGATTGAAGGAGGCTGCTTAGGCGTTTTTCAGCTTTAATTTGAACATTTGACATTAAAGAAATATGTACAGTCGGAATTCTTGAAAAACTCTTGATAATAGGTGAGAAGGCAAATAGATAAAAGTGACGGGTGATATCGGACAAGGATTCGATACGATACAGATTGTGTTTTTGGTTTCAACAGCAATGTTGCTAATGCTAAAACTGTTCCCAAAGCAAGCTAACAGTTGCCCATGACTGCTAACGTTTACATTTGATGGTTATCAAGCAGCAGTTAACCTTCAACAAGTGAAAGTGGCAAAACGCATTTCAAATTTAACTGTGATGCTCCTGAGAGAACATTGGAGACTTTCCAAGTCGTGCTGTTGGTTTTTTTTTTTCTTTTCAGGTGTGGAGACAAAGGTTCCACAGTCCAAAAAGAAATGACAAGGGAAGGTAAGATGAGCTCAGCAGAATGGAAAAAGTAACCTGAGAACCTTCCAAGTTCTCTTCATCTTTATTCCTCCTTTCTTTGAGTTTCAACAAAGATTCTCATCTACCTGCAACTTGTCTCAACACCAATTTTTCTCTCGCTATGTTAATAAACGTGATCATATATATATACACTGCAAATGGCTTAAGCTTCGATAGGCTTCAGCTCACCGACAACCAAGATGAGAAGCACCACAGTTAATTGACTGAACATGTTGACATTAACAATTGGAGTTAAAAAAAAAAAACAGCCTTAAGATTCACAAAAATCTAGTTTCCGATTTTCATGCGGTTTGTTCCCTTTCACTAATAGAAAAAGATGTTTTTATTCCTGTTATGAGCAAAGTTAGCAGCACGCTAGTGGTGGTGGTGAGGGAGGCGGAGGTGCGTGTCGGAATTGCAGCTCCGAGCATGCACCTGCTCGCGCAGCTTCAGTCGAACATAAATTTCCTGTCAGCAAAGTTTGGGAGACGCATTGCACACCTGCCCAAAGTACTCCCTCAGGGAAAGGCTCACCAGAACAAAACAAAAAAAAGTGTCGATGAACGAACTTGTGAAGACGACGCCAAGACAATAAATACAACAACTTTCTCTGGAAATCGGTTTAAATCCCATTTGGGAGTGGTTGAAAAACAGAACTGGACATAAAATGTTGATTTCAAATCTCACATACACATACCGTATATTTGTACCAAACTTTATTGTGTACTTGTGTACAACTGTTCTAACTCTTTCGGGTGCTGTACTTTCACAATTCAGGTAAATTAAAAAGATTTCTAGGTTCAAAAAAATAATATTTGGACTGGGTGAGTGTTAATGAACAAACTCTTTGACTTGATTTGAATTCTTTGTGCTCATTTTTTGGTAGTCAGTGCATTAGCAATGGGGCATAAATGTCAGCAGATCTTGATTTTGGTGCAAGCGCAAGACTTACTGTGCATTTTTTTTTTCCAATTTAGCTGTCCAGCTCCTGGCAGAGTAACAATTTGGTGGTAGAAAGTTGACCTAAATCCACGTCTGTTCCGACCTCATCAAATCCTGGCGCAATGCAGATTTTGGTGGATTTGATCAGGGCATAGGCAGACTGATCCCAAGCGCGGCAGACAAATCGTTGGTGGTTATCGGCAGATCATTCTGCATACCTGCTCATGTCGTTTTGCCTGACTGCAAATTTTCAGGATCTTTGAAGTGTCAAAGTCTGTAAGCGAGTGAGCGGTTGCCCTGGCAACCTGCATTCCTTCACGTGGGAGGGAACACCAGGCTGAGATGTTGTCGCCGTTTTTGCTTGTCCCTTTTCTCCCAAGTCTTTTCTTGGCATTCCAAGTCAAATGTCTGACTCGGGACAAACACCGCCACTAACCCTCCCCCATACCCACCACCCTCACCACCCATGTCCCCCTGCCCCCCCACACCCTTTTACCTCCCCCACTGCCGATGTGGCAGTGTGACAATTATCATCCCGCAGCAACTCCTTTCTTTGTTGCTGCTTAGCTCCAAATGTTCAAACCATTTTTTCCCCAGTTTTTCTTTTTTTTTGTCAAGTTACATGTTGACAGTAAACATCTGAAGATCTACAAGCATGTCACTTTGACGTTTTGTGTGGTGAAGTATAGTTGAGTATTGAAGGTTGCCGAGTGCTGTCAATCAAACAAAACAACCAAAAAGTAAGCCGGGAGTGGAAGAATTCTCAAAGTCTTACCTTTGGGAGCAGAGAAGCAGCGGACAAGTCAAGATGAAGATGATCTTTGAGGGCTTCTGAACGCTTCCCACTGTGGTAGGACGCCACCCCCCTTCTTCCCCCACTCCCGCTTTTCCCTCTTCTTACCCCGCCTGGTGGGAGAGGCCAAACTGCGACCACAAATTGAGCTGCTCTTGTTGACATTGCAGACCAAAGTGCTACTAAAAGCACATCAAAATAACTTGTGTGCCTCCCAACGCCAAGCTGATGTTTATGTCATGCAGCTGAAAAACTTGATGGAATTCCAATTGTACGGTCAGTTTTTGCAGGGCAGAAACACAAACAACCAGGGCCGTAGCCAGATATTTTTCAGTGGGGTGGCCAGGGGGACACTACACCTCAGTGAGGAATGGACAAGGGTCATTCTTTATCTCTACCATCCACGGTCAGGATTTGCATGAAATAATATTCACAACTCTCCAGAACAATGCCCATCACAATCACAATCAAGCAGGAAGAAATCTAAGTTAAAAGGGACATTTTGCTGAGCTTAATTTACTCGATTATATCATTTTCTTTGCAGCGGCTTTGCTTTTGTGTACTATCGCATAGTCGACTGCAACGATTCGCTTGATAACAGCCAATTAGAGTGATCAATTGTCCGAGACGGCCAATGCCATTTTGCACACTACGATCACTGGCTCATTCACTCACATCATATCTCAAAAGCATAAATACAACAAAATCTCTTAATTCTTCACAATTACAAATGCTGTTTGTTACAGAGGTTTGCTCCTGATTATACTGGTATATGTATGCATTTTATTACATGAAAAAACATGACTGTGAGTGGTAGGATAAACAATTACTACGGCCTTGTCTGCTTGACACATTTGACAATAAAGTTGTATTCAATTCAAATTCAATATTCAATTCAATTGCTATGGTGTGACAGTAATGATTTTGATTGACGTTAATGGTAGGGATTTCATGTTTTTGACTTAAAACTGATTATTTTACAGTTTGCATTGGGATCAATTATACATGTACGCTTGAAATATGCAGTTAATTTAAAAAATGTGGCAGAGTAGCAAGGGGTCTCAACAAATGCTGCATCCACCCGAAAATGGCAGAAAAAAAATCAGAGGCATTAAAATGTTACCTTAGGTATGGGGGTTGCCCACAGAATGACACTGGGTCCCCTGGGGTACCCCTGGCCACCCTGTAGCTCCGCCCCTGCAAACAACAGACTGGTCAACAGTCAATATCAGGGCTCACATAGACAAAAAAAAAAAAAAAGTACCGGTGGTGGTCAAGTAGCAAAATTACGCATGTAATTGACGGTCACGGTTTATTTATTTATTTATTTGGGGTAAACTCCAAATTCTTGGAAAAACGAGAATAGACTGACAATAAGCAGAAATGGGGGCAGGGGTAACCTCCGCCCATACACAAAAAAAAAAAAAAAAAATCTGCAAATATGCAAATCAGTATTGGCATAGCGCAAGTATGCCAGTGTGCACTGGAGGTTCATTGTGGCTCTTTTTGGTGTGTGCTTCTTGTCTGCCGGGGGGCAGCATTCTCATATTCATCTGTCGATCCGTTTGTCAATTGCTTGATGAATCAGTTAAAAATATATATCTATACTGTATATTAATTTTCACAGGTAAATTCATTACGATTCATTCATTGATTTGGTTCATAACATGCAGGCTTCACAAATATATTCTTCGCTGGCAGTAATTCAATTCAATCCGGCTCAATTCCGTTCAATTAAATTCAAGTGAACGAGTTCACTGCCATCACACTTGAACTCTCTGGAGGAGGCCATTGACACGTTTGCATTTGTCCATCATGACACAATGCATGTTAATGTCTGATGTCAGACAGAAGCAATCGAGCATGCCAGCTGTCTCATCCCTGATGACAGAAACAGCTGGATTGGGCGAGGGGGTGGTGGGTGTATGGGTGCTGAGGGACGCGCAACGTGGCGTTTTCCATCCTGCCTGGAAGCTTCTAGAAAGGCTTAGAAGAGGGAGGGAGGTGAGGCAGGAAGGGAGGGACTCACTCACCCACTTTTTTTCCCCTGCCAGGCTGCTCTTTTGTGTGTGTGTGTCCCTCCTTTATTTACCTCCTTACCTCCTCCTACCTTCTTCTTCCTTGCCCGTGTGCCGACGTGGCGTTGGGGCAGGTTGGTGTGAGCCCCGGGGGCCGTCACGTGAACGAGCATTGAAAAGTCACGTGGTTGAAAATGGCCAGGTGTGGCGATTATCACAGCTGCAAGAGAGGAGAAGGTGTATTTTACTGCATTCTGCACCCACCAATCAGATCTAAAACGTTGTGGGCAAGAGTTGTACTGCTACCTTTCGCTGGAAAACACATTTCACCTTCTTAAAACAGACTTCAAGTCATTCAGATACTTTTTAAATGCTTCCTTGGCGCCTGTTTGCTCTCCTTCACTGTCAAAAAATGGGAGGCGGTCGAGGTGACTAGAATGTATTTTTGAGATTCAAGTCATATTTTTATTGTATTTTTACAAGTGGAGGAATGATGTCTCAGGAGAACTTTTTGTGTTTTTACTGAAGTTTGTTACATCATTACTTCGTTAGTATATCTTAGTTTCTGTAATATTCATTAGTTTGAAACTGTCATGTAGTTTCGTTTGTCGCATAGTTCATTCGTTTATTCGTTATTTAGCAGAATTAAAATGTTACTGCATAGCCAGGTCAGGCATGAATCGGGTTGTTTGTAATATGCATTACTGCCACCTACTGGACGGGAGTGCAACATGTTATAATTCCTCACTCAGTATTTTGATTTTTGTGCCTTGGCGGAGGTAATTTATTTTGACTTTTGCTGGTTGGAGTTTAAATGAGGCGGTGACCCATCACATTCACTAGATGAGGCTGTAAAATAAATAAATAAATAAAAAATCATGGGTGTCTGGAATGGATGACTACCGGGGCACCATGGCTCAGGTGGTGGGGTGGGTCGTCCCCCAACCGATCGATCCTCAGCCCTTGTGACCCTGTCCGAGTGTCCTGCAGGAAGATGCTGAACCCTCAGTTCCTGCTGATGGTAATCAAGTGCCTTGAATACTTTGAAAGTAGAAACACATGAGTCAGGTTTTTTTCCCATAGGTTTAAAGTGATTTCAATGGTGGAGTCAAATATTTTTCATGTTTTATGAACATGTTGGAACGTGCTGTGCATGCACGCACATGCTGACATGGTCGCATCTGTGAGAGTGAAAGAGTTTGTGGATGCGAATGAAAGCTTACAGGCAAAATCAAACGTGCACCGTCGACATGTTGCGATCAGATTAGCAGCATTTGGAGACTTAAAGAGCGTTACCGTGACGGCGGCATGCTTTCACTTGTCTGTGCATGCATCCGACAAAGACAAACAAGGTCCTCAGAATGCTGTAAAACAAGCTGGTGATCGTCTGCGCAAACTCTGAAGATCCTCGGAGGACATTTAAAGTTCACCGCTTCTGACATGTTGACTTCTGCTGTGACCTCTGACCTGTTTTCCTCAACTCCAGCCAAGCGTTCTGTCGCCACCTGCTGTCAGGCTCAGTAAAGAAGCGCAGCACCAACAGCTTTCCCTTGATGCCGTGGTGATGGTCTTCTGTGGGGTCTAGATGATCTGCTGACGTTCTAATGATGTCCTGTTCAACTTCTGTGATGTACTCTTGATCTCCTGAGAGTTGCTCTTCAGTGGACACTAGTAGGGACTTGTGGACATTTTTTTAGCTCTTCACAGAGTGACAAATGTCAGAAGGATGACACAAAAAGTTTCCTGGTAGCTTCTGCTGTTGATCTCCTGTGATGTTCTCCAGTGGAATTTGTTTCTCAGTTAAGAGTGACAAATATGTGAATGAGCAGACGATTTATCAGTACAAATTCTGATGATCTCCTGTTGATCAATCAATCAAATGTCAAGGTTGGAAATAGAGAGACGGAGGAAGTTGAAGTAGATGCCACACATACAGTTGCTTTTGTTTTACTACCATTCAAAAGTAATTTGGAATCAATGAGCATGAGGGACTGGCGACCTGTTCAGGGTGTACCCTGCCTCTCGCCCCAAATCAGCTGATAGGCTGCAGAACATCCACAAACCCGTCAGGAGAAGCTCTACAGAGAATGGATGAATAAGAGCAAGCTCCTGCGTATCAGCAGCATACATATGATAGAGACTGTTTTAGAAAGAGAAGTGGTCCTGAAATTGAACCTTGTGGGACCCCCTTTCCAAAAGGTGATTCGGTCAGAGACAATGATCGTTCCTGGTCTTCTGTGATGTGCTCCTTGGTGGACATTAGTGGCCAAGAGTCATTTTTTGTCTCCAGGTGAGTGGGGAAAAATGTCAAAAGGAAGACAAGAAAGATTTTGGTTATCCTAATAATATTTTGCAAATCAAGCTCCGTACAAACTTTCTAAATTGTATTTCAAACATGTATAGATTAGCAAGTACAATATTATATTTTTAAGGAGAGTGACAAACAGAAGAAGCGAGACACAAAAGGTTGTTGATAGAGACTATTTATTTATTTGATGTTCAGAGCTTTATTAGCTCATTTTGTATAAAAGTAAAAATGTCAAAATATGTAGGATAAGTAGCAAAATTATATACAAATGAAATCTGACATGTTTGATATGATGCTTGGTGCTCATCAATAAACTTTGGACCTACAGAAAGAAAACATGAAGGAACATTTTAGTGGGATCACGTGAGGCGATGCATGTTTTTTTAGGGGGGTGGTCTGCAATGGATGAGGGTGCATGTAGTTCACCTGGCGAAGGCGGACAAGGCCAGGATGCTGAGCAGGAACTGGAGGCTATAGAAGCCTAGCAGCACCAAGCCCAGCAGGAACTCCAGACGCAGCACCAAACTTTGCAGGAACAGGAAGTAGCCAGACAGCGTGATACATGGCAGAAGCAGGAACAGAGACACCGCCGTGGTCACCGCGTGCTCACACAGGTTGCCCTTCCATCCTGACACATACACAACATGGTTGTCACCGATATCAACAGTTTCAACCACATCAAGAAGTTTGCTGAGAAATGGCCAAGGTGACCTTATAACAGCCACTTCAAACCCAGATGCCAGACTTCCTGTGTTGTACCTGGGATGGCTTCTTCACACGTTTTTGTGGGTCTACTCATGATAGGCGTGCCTAGCAAATTTCACGTTGCTATGTCAAATTGGATTAAGAGATTGAATTTTCATTAAGAGTGATTAGTTTTACATTCAAACCAAAACGACATTTTCAGCATGACTTCCTGAGACTTTTTTGTAGGTCTTCTCATCATAGAAATGCCTCCTGAATCTCATGTGGAAAAGTCAAACTGACTTCAGGGTATGAATTTTCAAAAGATTTATTTCACATTTTATCGTGAATTATCACACTTTGGCCGCTTTAAACTAATATGGCAGAGTTACTGGGGTGCTCCGGACATAGCTTCTTCAGACTTTTTTTGTGGGTGTACTCATACCATACAAGTCTACCAGATTTAAAGGTGCTAAATCAAACTGGTTGATTCTTCAAAGTGTTATTTATTTTGGGATTTATGGTGAATCATCATACTTTGACCACTTCAAAGTAAGATGGCAGACTTCCATTGGTGTTAAAGGCATAGCTTCTTGACTTTTTTGTGGGTCCTCTCATGATAGATAATTCTACGAAATTTAAGTCAAACTGGCTTCACGGGCTTAACATGTTTTTTTTTTTTCTTTTTCAGGTCGTGTACCGTGTCCCTTTGAATGTCATTAAAAAAAAACGAAACGTCCCGAGTGCAGCGTCACCACCTACCGTAGAAGATACGCAGAATCTCCAGACCGAGGAAGAGAAACAGCAGCGCCACGTCCAGAATCAAATTACTAGCCGGATAGGGCAGTAAAAGTCCTGCTGGGAAGAAGCAGAAGATCTTCAGGAAACTTCTCGACGCTCACTGTAGTTGGAAGTTTGTTGTCGGACGACCTTTATAGATGAACATGAGGATGTTTGCCAGGAAAAAGGCGGCAAAGTACCAGCAGTTGAGGTACAGGAGCACCTGCAGAGGGGTCGATGACAGCTGAGGGTGCACGTCAAGGTCACGCACACAAGGTCAAGCAGACACACAAGGAAAATGAAATCACGTGAAGGATACGATTGGCTGGGTGCCTGAAGCACAAACAAATGACATCACAGTCAATACACCAATACAAGTTGAATGCCATGCACCTCATTAATAATACGAAGAAGAAGAAGATTTTAAAGCTCAACCTACTCAGCATGTCTTTATTGCTATGTTGGGAATTAAGAGTACAAATACTTTGTTACTCTACTTAAGTAGAATTTTCAGGTATCTATTCATGCTTGAATAGTTGGTTTTCAGCCAACGTTTAACTTTTTCTCTGTATAATTGAACACATAACTGTACTTAAAAATATTATCTTCTGTTAGCATAAAAACTATTAGCTTCTGCCCTTTAAAAATGCCTTGACATTTATTTGTTTTAGTTTTCATTAGCTAATTAAGTATTTTGTTGGTAAATTCACATTCGCAAAGCTGTGGAAGCATGTTTTAATAGCATACATCTGAGGGAACAAAAGGATTACAGATATTTCTTTGCAGATTGTTGTTTTTTTTATCGTGCCAGGTTATGAAAGCTTTTTTTCCTTACATGTAACTGACTAATTTTTACTTTTTACTTGTAATTAAGTACATCTCGTAGTCTGTACCTCTAAACGTTTATTTTGCGAAGGATTTGAATCCGAATTTGTGCTTTTACCGAATCTTCAGTTACCTGCACAAAAAAATTACGTAAAGCGGGCTGAATTTGCTTGACAACGGAACCATACGGAAGGAAACTTTTAACATTTGGTAACTGGTGTTTTGAAAAGTTTATGATCGACGATCAGTGTTTTGCCTTTTTTCCAAATATTGCCATTCAGTCTAAAGTACAATACTCTTAGTAGGCAGACGTGGTGCTGTCCAAATTAATCACATTAAAATGCGTTAAAGCTCATCACGTGGTAGCACTAAGCATTAATTGACGGCATGTAACTGTAACGTACAAAATATAAAGATAATCGCCGAATTTTTTGTAAATGACGATAAATGTAGTAGTTATGTTCAGAGACGGAACGACTTACCGGTCGCCATTTCTAGTTACCGTGGAAACAGCTTTGGGGAAGCGACACTTCTTCGCTTGTCGACGTAACTGAACGGCAGTTGTTTTCCTGCCCTCCACTGGATAAAAAGAGCACTATTAGGCGTTTTTTAAATTCCGAACTTTTAACGTCATTTTTTAAAATCTGAGCGTTAATATTATTTTTTTATCGGCGTCGGTTGTTTTTTTTAATGTTTCAACTATTAATTTTTAAAGTTAAAAATTTCGAAAGTGCTGATTGGTCAGGACGTAGTTATTGGTTGACGTGGCATTACTGCTTCTGCGCAGCTGCAGTCTAGCGCTCTCTCCTGACAGTAAGATGGCGGCTGTCAGGATGTGGTCGGCTATGTTGTCGTTTTTCCTCCTCAACATTTTTTACGGCCTCGTCACGTCCTTGTACTTCCACATCGGAGAAACGGAGAAGAAATGTTTCGTAGAAGAAATTCCTGATGAGACGATGATCATTGGTGAGCGCCAGGGCGTCGGGGAAGTGGACTTGCTAATGCTAATTGCTAACTTTCGCAAACTTTGAGATTCAAATCATCGTTTTCTTAAAGTGTGATTTTGAAAACATTTTTTTCTGTACAACTTCCGTTCACTTAACGTCGTGATACTTGAATTGTAATACATTTAAATATGCAAATGTTCCCCTTCAAGTTGCATATGGCCCTTTGAATTTTACTATGGCTCGGAACTGTTTGGCACAACATGTATTAAAGCAGATAGTAGTTGCCTGGTGGCGCTTTATTTTGTGTTTTTGACAGTAAAAAAGGGCATTTTATATTGACACGAATCCACTCTCTTGTGTTTGCAGGTAACTATCGGACTCAGCTGTACGACAAACACAAAGAGGAATTTCTGCCGGCCACTCAGGGTCTGGGCATGTTTGTGGAAGTCAAAGACCCAGATGAAAAGGTTCGTTATTCTTCATTAAAACTAGGGCCCGACAGATGTATTGTTTTCAGGCTTATGCTGAGATTTACTTAATGACTTCAAAATGAAAACCAGGAGACTCTTTTCTCACACGTCAAAAAAATTAAACTGAAATGCGAGACCGTTTTTTTTTTTCTAATCCGTTGTCAAACATTTCCCTGGACTAAATTGGGTGTGCATGTGTTTTTTCTCTTTGCAGATGATCCTGTCTCGACAGTACGGGTCCGAGGGAAGGTTCACCTTCACGTCTCACACCCCTGGAGAACATCAGATCTGCCTGCACTCCAACTCGTCAAAGTTCTCCCTCTTCGCCGGAGGAATGCTGGTGAATATGTGCCGCACAACGCGACCGCACTTGTGCCACCATTTTCCTTGACCAGCGCTTGCCGCTTGCTCGCAGAGGGTCCACCTCGACATCCAGGTGGGCGAGCACGCCAATAACTACGCCGAGATCGCTGCTAAAGACAAGCTATCGGAACTGCAAGTGCGAGTAAGGCAGCTGGTGGAGCAGGTGGACCAGATCCAGAAGGAGCAGAACTACCAGAGGGTCAGTGGGGGATGAGAAATCATGTTTATGAATATTGCAGTGTTTCCACAACATTCTATTGACCTATGGCACATAATAAATGCCTCCCCAAAAGACCACACTGATGCCAGCTGTTACAGATAATACCCTTTAATGTAGACCAAAGGCATAAAGTAATGGTGAGGAATATGCAAGTATGAAAAAGTAAAAAGCCATTTTGGATCATTCCTGCGGTAATTTCTGATGGGGAGTGATGTTCACGTGCGCCCCCTACTGTCCGCGTGTCTCCTGCAGTACCGGGAGGAGCGCTTTCGCCAGACCAGCGAAAGCACCAACCAGCGTGTCCTGTGGTGGTCCATCGTGCAAACCCTCATCTTGGTGGCCATCGGCATCTGGCAGATGAGACACCTCAAGAGCTTCTTTGAAGCCAAGAAGCTGGTCTAAACACTCGATTGCGCACGCGGGTGCGCGCGGGTGTTCCAAGTCTATGAAGAGATGCAGTATGGAGCAGAAATGCAATGGACAAAAGTTACTTGAGACCATTACGAATATTTATGATTTCCATTTGGACGGAAATATTTGGATCATCCAGTGAAATGTGAAGCAGACCCATGGAGTTGTGTGTTGATGGATGATTATTTCAAAAGTTGCCACTGACGGCTGGACGATGTGTACATTGCATTCATCATGACAAGGTGTGTGTGTGTGTGTGTGTGTGTGTGTGTGTGTGTGTGTGTGTGTGTGTGTGCGGGTGTGTGTGCGTGTGTGTGTGTGTGTGTGTTAAAATATAATTAAAACATTCTTCACCATGTGATGGTACATATACTCAAGATACACCAAGCTTCAGTTTCTGGTCTTTTTTTTCATTCCCAAAAATGTTTTTTCAATTTCAGTTTGAGGTTTTTTGATTGTTTTCAAAAACTATAATAACCTTGGTAGGTACACGACCTTTGTTCCTACAATAACAATGTATTGTAAGTGTGAAACTGATTTTTGGAATCATTTTTGACTTTTTGGATTTTTGACTGACTGAAAAGTGTGTTACAGATGAGACTTAGACAGCATTTTTTTTTTCCAGCAGACCAGCGAGCAGGCCTGAAAGTAACTTTAAAATGTTCCTTGTGCCTGGACCAACAGTGGCTGAGTGGTTAGGCTTGTGTGCTGCCACAATGGGGTGCCCAGTTCATCAAAGTAAGGTGTAGCGGTACACTTGCCTGACTTGTGGGTGGGCAGCGTGGGATCGCTTCCCACTCATGTGACGGTGTACATGTGAGTATCATTGGTTGTCTATCTCTGAATGTGCCCTGTACAAACAAACTCACTCTGAGAACTAATTAAAACAAAATGAACTTAAAATCAAATGAAGAACTGTATAATGACAAATCCAGAACTTTAATAGCCCTCTCTCACTCTCATCCAAAAACAAATGGTGCTTTTGGAAGTATAATGACCAAAATTTTGTTGATCCAATATTTTGCAATACTTCATTTCAGGCTGGTTGACCAAATGCCCTTTTCCAGCTACTCCCACGGAACTGCTCGATTCACTTCAGTTTGCGGTGGTTGGTTTTCCACTTCCATGTCGTATTGAATGCGAAGTTTGAGATCAAGATATGCTAATAAACAACAATGACGGAGGCGAAGCAGGGTCTCCTGTCTCGGCATGAGGCAAGGAAACAGAGATTATTTAAGAGAACAATAAAGGCAGCAAAAAAAAAAGAAGTGGAAAATGTCAAATTTACTGCAGAGTCAAGTGCTAAGCGAGGTCTTTGTCATTGTAATTTAATATGCAATTATCATTTTTGAAATTGTCATGGTCCTCTTCCCATATTTTTTTTAACAAACGTGAGCAATATATTAATCTGTATTACAATAATCAATATCATTTATAGGTTAGGGTAATCCTGAAAAAAAGGCAAATGAATCATGAATAAATATGAAAGACGTGAATTTCTATTCTCCAATTTGAGTTGTTAACTTCCTAAACACTTTGAACTAGAGTCTTTTAAGCGTTTACTATGGCACCCTCTCAAAATTCTACCAAGGAAATGTGCTATAAATATAAGTGCGCTTACAATAATAATGCAAACAAATCTGCGGCGTTATCACTTAAACTATTCATGTTTCATGAAGCTGATGAAGAAATGTGTTAATGTGTTAAGAAATGTGTTACTTAATAGCGCTGAACTTCTGAACTTATCCATCTAAACATTATATAAATTAACCCAATACACACACACACACACACACACACACACACACACACACACACACACACACACACACACACACACACATATATATATATATATATATATATATATATATATATATATATATATATATATATATATATATATATATATATATATATATATATATATATATATATATATATATATATAAAGTCAACCAACAGACCAAAATGAATCCGTGATTTTTTTTTTTTAAAATTGCAGCCTGAGTGATTTGAAAATTGCATTCTACTACTCTGTCAATTTGAATTCCATTTATTGTTCAGCCCTAATTAAGTCCCAAATGAAAGCAATGGCAAACCTGCTCGACCACTGAGGGATCTTCAGTGCATCAAAAGTGAGTGGCGCTAAACTGAGTAGGTGGAAAAAAGTCAAAAGAGGCACAAAAAAAAATATCT
>CAAKHF010005294.1:2397-16028 GCA_901007745.1 Hippocampus kuda
TTTGACTAAATGCGTGCCTGGATGCTTGCTTGAACACACACACACACACACACACACACACACACACACACACACACACACACACACATACACGGCTGCAGCACAGCACTCTTATTTAAACTGATGTGAGTGCTGTCACGACATCCGACTAGTCCTATTTGTTCCTCAGAAGCCTTGGCGTGAGAGAGCAGGGTCACCCCACTGGCTCTCATGCAAATCCATTCAGTGCACACGCACACACACGCACACACTTAATAGTCCTGCAGATAAGCAAAAAGACAGAGAGGGAGACAGACAGGCAGGCAGGCAGTCAGGCAGGCAGGAGGGCAGCCATGTAGAGAGTCATGGAAACCTGTCAGCAATCAGACAAATCAAGCAAAGACGAATCAAGTGAGACATAAAAAAAACAACACATTTTCATAAAGTGTATGAATAAACAAATCAACCCACACTCCTGATTGAAATTATGATGGAACTTTCACTGAACCTTGCACACAATAACCGTAATTGTCTTGTGCCTATTGGCAGGTTGTGTAAATGTGCAGCCAGTGAACATGGGCCCAAGTCCAGCTTGCTCAAACAAGATGACTAGATCAGTGTGACTCGAACGACGCTAAACGAATTTAAATGACCACTGCCACTACCTTGCGCAGAACCCGTCACGCTTGATTTATTCAGTCTTGTTGCCGTTTGTGATGCTGGTCAAGATGCGTTGATAAATTGTTATGTTCCCGTTAGATTTCTCTCGGCAATGGCAAAGGCTATACAGAGCAACTGAACCTGAACCGGTTGCCAGAACATTATGAAGGTGGGTGTATGTCAAGCTCGACAACCAGTAAGATTGTCGTCATACCCCACCCCCATCTATGAAGTGGAATTCCACACCCCCAGCCAAACTTTCACTTTCAGAAGTGGAATACCCATCTGGGCGACGAAAAGCATATTTTTGTATAAATACGGTGTTGGTCCGTGAAGGAAACACAGTTGTTGATTAGTGAGCTAGGCAATGCCACATTGGCCTACAAATTTGTTTTCATCTATGCATCCGTGCTGAGCATGGCAACACATTCTGGAGCAGATTATTTCATATGGTGGTGGGGGGGGGGGGCAATTCAGATTAAGAAAAAATAAATCCCAGAACAGCTTGTTGAAGATGAAAACACAGAGGAGCATCTGATGAGTAGCTGGCTGAACACAATCAAGTACTCAAATGCAATGGCAAATATAACAGAAAAGTAAACATTTTTGTTTGAATTTGGATTTACGCATCCTTAAAACTTCTGTATTCGGAGGTCATGCATCATGAAACGCATGGGCTTTGAATTGTTACATGGTTTTTGTTGTTGAAAATTCATTCATTCATTCATTCATCTTCCGAACCGCTTTATCCTCACTAGGGTCGCGGGGGGTGCCGGAGCCTATCCCAGCTGTCATCGGGCAGTAGGCGGGGGACACCCTGAATTGGTTGCCAGCCAATCGCAGGGCACACAGAGACAAACAACCATGCACGCTCACACTCACACCTAGGGACAATTTAGAGTGGTCAATCCGCCTGCCATGCATGTTTTTGGAATGTGGGAGGAAACTGGAGCACCCGGAGAAAACCCACGCAAACCCGGGAGAACATGCAAACTCCACACAGGGAGGCCGGAGCTGGAATTGAACCCGGTACCTCTGCACTGTGAAGTCAACGTGCTAACCACTGGACTACCGGGCCGCCTTGTTGAAAATTGCCTTCCAAATTGTTTGACCAGTGAGGTGGACAATCTTTGAGTTTTCACTAAACACAGGAAGTATGTTTGATCAGTATGTCAATTTTTCATGAGATTTTCATGAAATGCTTGGATTCACATGGGGCAAATAAGTCAACTATTTGGTCGGTTTTGTTGTCGTGACAAAACACCCGAAAGCCTAAGAAGATTGCTGATTATCACTGTGGTGACATATTGTGTTGTATTTAATAGAGAACACAACATCTGTCCTCCACTCGAATATCACAGATGGTTTTGGTATTTTCATTGATGATGATTAAATGTTTTGGGGCATTTAATATAGCTTGGCTCTGGCTTTTGCTTTACTTATGGCTCTTATAAAGCGTCCGTATTATGTTTTGTAGTGACTCATATAAACCGTCTGCATTTGTTGTGTTTTGCGGCGACACTCTAAAGACAAAAAAATATATTGAGAAATAACGTCATTCAAATCATCCATTCTGTCCATCTTCTATCGCGCTCACCTTGTTCAGGGTCACAGCTGGAGATGGATTTTATCAGAGTTCATTCAGGGTGAAAGGCAGGCTACACCCTGGAGGTACCCGGCAAACCCAGGTCGATAGTGAACCTATGTGAACTGCTACCCGTGGCCTCCATGAAAAAATCGGTACAATTGAAAGCCCCCGGAGGTCCCCCGATCTGGAATTGAAGGCACATTGAGTAGGTAACTGGATGTGTGTGTAATAAGCTATAGATTGTGGAGCACTGTATCACAGACATTCACGCTAGGTTGCATTTGAATCTCAGACAGTAAGGCATTCCATACGATATAGTTTGATGAGATCAACCTGCGTAGTTGGCCATTTCATTTGTCCCACATACTGTAGCCTATCCCCAGCCCAAATATGTCAAGCGTGACAATATTAGTAATTTCATACCACCCCCCCCCCCAAAAAAAAATAGAGAATTGTGGGTCATATTCAACAGCCCTCCCATCATAAATCCATGCATGCACACATAGACACACAGACACTTTTCCCTGTCACCCCTTCCTCCTCCTGCTCCAAACCCCCCACACAAGCACGCAAGCATGCTTCATTATACACTTGCCCACATAGCGTGCCGGAAACAGACTCAATAGATGCCAAGTCCCTGCAGGCTCAGTGCCCCTAAAACACTGGATGTACCTTCCCAAATTAGGTTAATTTGTTTTAGAGGCTGCTCAAAACAAAACGCCGTCAAATATTTATTGTCTTAAAAGTTCCACATCATGGTAGGTTCTCAACTCTTTGTGTGCCCCTTGCCACGAGAACATTGAAGGTTCGTACACGGTTTCCAAAGGGCCAAGAGAAGCGTAGAGGGAAAGAGTTCAAAATTGCGCCCTTTACCCCCTTTACCATGGCACTTTGTGAGGTCAGATTGTTATCTGCCTGACTGCAGCATTTCGCCCCCTCAGTCACGTTCACCAGACTCTTCCTCCTGCGGGGGAAGATAAACAAGCACGGAAGGTAGGCTAGACTCGAGTGTGTGTGCGTGCGTGTGTGCGACGTGCATCCCAGTCGGCACGATTCATTGATGGCTCCATAAATAGCGCGACGTGCAACCCAAATGAAATCATTTCAAATCGTTCTCTCCCTTCACTTGCTGTTCTGTGACAAAAGGTGACGTTAACCCAGATTTGTACACAGGTTTGGTTTGGTCAGCCACAAAGAATTGAGGGCATTGATATCACAGAAAAAGGCAAAAAAAGAATCTGTCCGAGGACATTTGTAGTTCATCTAAAAGCCATCAGATGATTGGCCCTCCAAAAGCCCCTGCAGGAATGTCTGGCCGTAATTCCACATTACGTCTGAGACAATACATTAAATGCACACGACCAAAACACTGCATGTAGTGAGCGTCACATGCAAGCGCAGTCGGCAGAGCGCAACAAAAAGGGTTTAGGGCTTTTTCTACACAAAAAAGTACTTTACCACCACGATTGATTGTTTGTTAATTGTAAGGACTATCAACGACTATTTAACCGATGAAGATAAAGCATGAAACTGTTGCAAATGACAATATTCTGAATGCAAAGCATTTATACACAATCCCAAATACTGTGGAGAATTTTTCGATATTTAAAGTAAATTTGGGTATTCATAGCAATTTTCGGACATGAAGCGCCACTAAAGCGTTTTTACATGCACATGAAGCCAACGCTAACTCTCCAGTTAGGATGTACCTCACGGCGCAGTATTTTAAATGACACATTTCTGAAACACGTACCATATTTGAAATTCGAGAATCGCTGGAGCTCAAGACATAAATTATTGATTTGACAATTAGTTCCATGTGGATGGAAGCAATGCGTGCATTATTCCTGCTGACTATTTGAATCCATGGACATCCACCGGGTCATTTAATTTATGGCCACTTTTATGGTTTTTATGTCCAGAAAAGAGGCATTGATTTGCATGAATGAACACTCGACCACAACACTTCAGTGAAACACATTTGATGTTGCATCCAAATATAATTTGGTCCACACAGGTTATTCTTTTGTGCTCACATGCTTAATTGTGTGCCTTTGTGTGTTTCCAGTCACGACTCGGGCATGCGCCCATGCAGAATAGATGTATTCATAAACAGCATGCCATCTCTCACATTAGACTGATTAACAGTTCAATCAGGGCTAAAACAGACAAAATGTCACAGGAGGGGGGGGGGGGGGGATAGTTGTCATGCAAAATCAGGCTTTTTATATCCGCGTCCATCTAAAGGGATAGGCCTGCTTAGCGCTGTCACAGAGCGTTACTAATTTATCTGTGCTGTGCGAGCTGCTGATTGAGGATCTCTGCTCAACTGTTTAAATGCAGAGCTCGGAGACAGTAAGGGCGGTATTCGCGCTATTAGCGTGCGTGAGCTTGAAGCCTGCTCTTTGATTGGGCAGACTGTGTCGGAGTGCAAAAAGCGCATTTGTGGCTTCTTACATGACAAACCTTGAATATCAAGTCAAGCCTCCCCGTGGCTGCGTGACTCCAAGACTTCTTAGTCTTGTCATTATCTTTGTGTGTTTGTCTCCTGCGTGTCCTCTCACTCTATTTCCCTCTGATGGCCTGAGAGGGCATTTCATGTCTGGCATGCAGCCATGCACGGAGGACCATCTGATAGCAGTGACCGCTGGCCTCAAGTTGGCCAGAGGTATTTAATGTGGGGTCAAGTGTTGGCTTGGCGTGATGCTTTCCCTTCCTAATGGTGAGCTGATAGATAAATGCCCTGAAAGCGTGCACAGCCACATACCAGACAGAAGCTGGGTTAGGCTTGTATTACTGCTCTCCTCACACAACCCTCCTACGGTCGCTGTCACGTTACTGACTGATGCACCATCGCATTTTTAAACTCTTCAATGCAGGGAATTCATCGGCCACATTTGGCAATTTTACTACGGTATGGCTGTGACTCGGAAAAAAATAAGCACGATGTACAGTCTATAGGCTTAATACCATAAGCTTGACTGATTAATCTATTGAATAGCGTGTGCATCAAATGGGTTTAATATGGTGCACATCACGCTAAGGGATTTACTCTTACATTAACCTCAGAGGCTAAGAGCTATTAATCAGTTTACCACCCACCTTAAATCCTGAAAAAGTTTACTTGATGTTTTGGGCTAATAGGGCAGAGGACACGACATCGGAAGACTCAACTCCTAAGGCACGCGTGTGCAGTAGAGCCTCGAAAGTTGAACAAATTCCCATGTGTTTGGATTTCATAAGAATGATTCCCTGCAGGAAAAGAAAAAAAAATCTCAAACCATCACCGTCATTAAACCTTTAATAAATGTACAGGCGATGTTTGAAGTAACACTGTTTCAACACGGCACTGTGTGTGTTTGTCCTGTTGCACACTAGCATATTGTAACGTCTGCTTTGGATTACTTGAGTCAGTGAAGTCAAATTTATTAACGACCAAAGCGCTTTTTTTTTGTATTCTTGTGGTTGTCATCGAAAAGCAGGAAGAGCACACACAGTCATGAGTGTTGTGTTCGTGAGATGGGAAATCGGAGCACTCAGAACATGACATATTTGCCACAAGCCTCAATGGCAACACATAACAATAAAACACATAACCTAGTTCGTTCTTCCTAATTTATTGATATCAAACCATCTTTTCGATGTATTCTATTTATTTCAGAAACTGTTCAATTTTTTTTTAGTACATTGGAAAGGTACCTGCAGCAAATAAAACATATTTGAATACTTTAGAGGCACTGCAGATATCGTTGATGATACAATAGGAATAATTTAAGACCTAACATAGACCCTTGAGGAACGCCATCATCGACCTTCAACATCTTGGATTTGAGCTTTTCGCAGAAATTTTATATATGTCTTTAGAGTGTTGAGAGTGAGGATAAACCAAACTAAAATAAGAGTTTGTGAGGGTGAAAACAGTAAGAGGATGTTTGCCCTGGCCACAAGACACCCGGCCATGCCATTGTTGGGTTTCTTGTCTGATGTGTTGACACAACAAACCACTTTCTATGTGGACCTGAATGATTTCCATTCTAGCTATTTCTGCTTCTTCTCTGCTGGTTTCCAGGAGACAAGGAAATCTGTGTGAAAGCAGAGGAGGAGATGAGGGGAAGAGATGACACTGACGCATCCTTACTCTTCTACCATCCACCCACTCCCCTGTCGAGAACAAAGAGGTCGGAAGTTAACATCCATTTTACAGCACACATTCATTGTTACTACCTTCTAAGGCAACATGTTAATCTGAAACTGAATCAACACACCATATGAAAAGTAGCATACAAAATGTGTTTCACTTTATTTCCTTCCTTATGCGGCACGGGGACACGACAATAAGTCGATGCTGTTCGGTTTACGCACCCATCTGTTTGAAGACAGAGCAGGCAGAAGTAAAGTGATGGTGTGTTGCTTTACATTCTCGTCAATGCCAGGTGGCATTCCCATGTCCCCATATGATGCACCATATGCTATGAATATGCATTAACTTTGCTATTTATCTCACGTGTCTCTTACACAGGAAGAACAAGAGTTACCCCAGAGGACGGACAGTTTAATATAAAATAGAATCACACTCGCTGATACTTTTCGAGGCCATGACATTATTAACTGTACTTAGCACGAAGATACCCCAAATAAATAAAAAGCTTAGAATCAGTCGTTCTACATGCATTAGGAATTACAGAACAGCTAAAATGAAACCACCGCAACATGTACAGAATTTTTTTTTTCCGACCAGCAAGGTTTGATTTTTATGTCTTACTTTGCTCATATCATCTCTGCTAAGAAGGTGAAATAGCCCAAACGCTACATCGTAGCGATAATCGCGGCGGCAGTAGCTCATCTTTCATTTAATTTGGGCTTCAAAAACCGAAGGTCACGATAAGAATCCTGCTGCGGACAAATGCAAATGGCAAGTAGTTGTTGAATGCATGTGAGCCTGCTTCCTGACAGGTGTTAAGGTGCCTTCGAACAAGGCACCGAGCCCATTCCACTTTGCTGAAGTTATGCGGCACTGCTTGCGTGCCCTTTTCACTCTGAGATCCTTCGTCGCATGTCTGAATGTGTGTGGTTTTCTGCGTGCTTTGTGACACAAATACACACCAGGGTGTTCGATCTATTTGCATTTTGAGGTATTATCATGTGGATTTGAGAAATAAGGTAACAGGTGGTGATTGCACTTTGACATCCGTACTAGAAAAAAAAAAAAAACTAGCAAGCAAACCTAGCATGCTACAATGATATGCCCACAACTCATATGGTTGGAAAGAAGGTAAATTTTTGACAATGATTAGTCATGGTCGATATTTATGAGCATTATTCATCCTGTGCCCATAAACAGACTGCTCCCTCCACTCCTCCCACGGGGCCTCACACAAACAAACAAACGCACGAACATTCCACTTCTCCATCCATCCATCCATTTATGTTTCTGAGTGCGCCAACTCAGATGGAAGTCAATGTTGTGTATTGATTTTTGAGATGGACATCTTTCTCTCTGCGGTGGTCGCTTTGTTAAGCCTCACAAGGGGCGTGCGATCATCACGCTAAGAGCAAGAACTGTCAAATTTGACCAAAAAGCAAACCCCCACCCTCCAACAAACTCCACCCCTGATCATCTCTGTCCTCCACTTGGATTCCTATAGGTCCGCAAAATAGGCGATGGTCTGGGCTTAACCCCCTGCTGTGAATACCACCAACATCATTTATTGGAGAAGGCTTAGGGTAGCTGGGCTGGGGGGGCGGTATGGACGGAAAACAAAAAAAAAACCCCAACAACAGAGCCGGTGTGCGTTGTGAGTGTAAAGCTGTGGGCAGCCCCACATGCGCCAGTCGGTGTGGGAGGCAGACAGGCGGCAGCGTGCTAACAGGCCCATTTAAGTGCTGTTCATCCTGGTGTGCTGGGAGAGCGCCGGGCACCAGGTTTTAATGGTGGGCTGCTGAGATGGACACAGATGATCAAATCCCTAAATTCCTTGCAACTGTACTTTGACATACGTTGTTCTTTGAAACTGTTGGACTATTTGCTTACACAGTTGTTCACAGTTGCGTGTGAGCAACAGAGCCTTTTTTTTTTTTTTTTTGCGATGTTCCTCTTATACTCACTCGTGGCCACTCACCTGTTTCCAGTTGGCCCGTTCACCTGTGGAATGTTCCAAACAGGCGATTTTTTTTGGAGCATTCCTCAACTTTCTCAGCTTTTCGGGAAGTGTTTCTGTCTTTCTTTTGAGTCTGGATTATGTAGAACAGTAGCAAAATTTATCATACAGGGCTGTAGTATTTGATACGATTTGCCGAAACAGCGTTGTGCCATGTGACATTTTGTTGCATTTGCAAAAGCTGTTCTTTTGCTTTTGCGATTGTCAGTCTCCTTATGGTGTCAACTTTTCGCCCTAACCGCCTCTTCCAAAATTCCAAACAAGGTGTGTCTGCCCTTTTCTGACTCGTCACGGTGAATATTCAACATTGGCATGTTCCCTGCATGCTTAGCGTGGCGTTCCGGTCCAACTGTAGCTGAAGGATGAGTTGTTTTCAGCAGCACGGCACACCGCCTGAGCACCTTTTGTTCTGCGCCAGGCGCTGATACTACCCAATTCTCCGTTTAAGTGTCACAGCCACAAAGGAGCTGAAACACATATGCAGTCATGTGATGGAACATAACGTCCACCTCCGTCGGAGAGGGAAGCACAGCGGGGGGGCGACGGGCTAGAAACAACAGAGAAGGAGAAACAAGAGGGGCATTACGCTTACCTCCTTTAATGTTTTGTGTGTGGGTGCGTGCGTGCGTGTGTCTGCTCACGTCGACGCAATGTCACAGGACAAGACGTTCACTTTAGGGGTGATTAGCGAGCACGTGGAAAGAACAATAGGGGAGAATAAAGCTCTGAGTCCTGTGTGCAAAAATGAAGAGTATTTCCGCACTGAGATGCTTTGGCCCAATGTCACACTTCAATAGATACGCATGGACGGTCGCTTTTGTGCACTTAGCTCTTTGCTTTTTCCACTTCTAACTCCTGTTTGCTCAGATGACAACAAACACGCACTTGACAAAATGCAAGCGGACGATCGAGACAATGCCTTTGAATCGCCTGCGTTTACATGTACTCTTGTGTACGCGCTCGCGTACGAACGTCATGACATGCATTCACATGCTTTAACTTCATTCATTCGAAAAGAGATGCTGCATTTAGTTTTTGCCGGTGCATTCTTAACATATTCACTCACTGGCTCTCGCTCTCGGTCTTTGTGATCTTCACTCAGCAGCGCATCCAAATTTTGTGGTTTGCTTTCTTTTCATGGGAAACATGCAGTCAGTCGTCTGTTTTTATAAGATGGAAAATAGCATTTCTGTCATGCCATTTTTTTTTGTCACTTGTTTAGCTACATGAGATGGGTGAAAATATTTCACATTTCACAAAATGGTTTGTAGTACTGTAGTCTGAAAACTACCATGATTTAAAATAATTTTTAAAAAGTCATTCATTATGATATGGCGGACCGGATTATGATAGCAAAAAGTAGAAAGGAAACCACATCGACACGACGGTAGTTACACACGGGCAGTCTTGTGCCGTATGCGCAATAGTACAATGTGTTCTTTGGAACGCCTTTGAGCAGACGGAGTTACATCATTGACACAGTCTTGTCAACCTTACAACTTTATTTGCTCAGAGCTCCTTCACTGTAATCTCTCACCAGTGGGGAGTGTTCTTCGTCTTTTTTTTTTTTTCGGGGGAGGGGGGGGGCACATACAAAGCGACAATTCTTATTTTCAGGAAAGAAGATGAGCATCTGTGGGGTACCGTTATTTGTTCTCTCAGACTTCTGACTGCCCAACAACGGGAGTTTGACCACTTTTGCTCTCCCTTTCCCTCCCTCCATCAATTCATTTTTAATGGGAGCATGACAAAGTCTTCCAAGAGAGACCACATGTCCCATTGAGCCCTCCTCATTTTACTCCGTCGCACTCACTCCCTCACTTCTAGCCTCTTTCAATAATGAATGGCTGCTAGCCAGACACACTCCTCCCTTTTTTATGATCCTCCTACTCAGTAAAACCTCAGCAGGCCACTGGATGAGGGTGCCACATGTGTTGTGTCTTTATACTCCAGTCAGTCTATACGGGAATTGCTTCCTTCCTCCTTCTATGGTGCTGATTTTGCTGTTCCACCTACGTGTTGCCTGCCTGTTTTCTAAAATAGGGGGGGGGGCAGATTATTTGAGGGAGGCGTCGGGTAGGGTTGCTTCATCAGGTGACTGAATATCTGCAGTAATGACTGCGAGACAGCATGGGGATTATTCTTCACTATTAGCACGGGGGTTGTCTGGGGCCTACTAAAGTGACAATATGAGATTATAATCCACAGGTCATCTCAAGGTCACTGGGGCCTTTGTGAAAGAGGTGCTTTACCACATGCTGTGTGAAAAATGTGAAGCAAAACATCCCAGCAGTTGAATATTTTGACAGAAGTGTACTAGTAATGTTGAAAAGAAAACAACAACAAAAAAAAAACAGTCGTTTCAATTGTTGCAGCATCATCAAACAGATTTTCAGAAAGGAGTATCCAAACAAAATTGTATCCAAATTGTAGGAGCAGCTCTTTGTTGGGCTGTGTAGGGTTGAGCTAGAGAAACTGGTCTTCCTCACAAAGCATTGAATGCATTGAACTGTTAAAATAAATAAATAAATAGCTTGTATCGTGTCGCGCTTATGTTTAACAAGTACTGAATAATATCATTCCATCACTCATAAGGCCAAAAAAAAAAAAGTCATAAATTCAATTTCTGAAAATGGCACATTTCTAGTAATATAAAATTAAATAATATTCCGAGCCGTCTTTCTCGTTGAGAATTCCAATTGCGAGTCCAACACTGTCATGCAAAAGCAAGCCTGATCCGGCTTTACCCGATTCGAACCAAACTCCACTGTGTTTTGGAACTGTGGCTGTCAAAGATTCGCACTCTTGCAAGCCACCTGTAGACAATGTCAAGTCTGCAGTTAACCTAGTATGCTTGTCTATGGACTGTGCGAGGATGTTGAGGTGCCTGGTGAGAACAAGCGCAGGGAGAACATTGGACCTCCTTGCCTGAGACTGACAATGCCAACACGCTATCCTTGGGAGACCTTTCAATAAACTTACTATCTTCAAATTTTGTTCTTGCAGATTTGATCCATCAAAAAGTTCAAGCCTGCTCGTGAGAGCTTTTTATTTTTATTTTTTACCGGCTTGTTCAAGAGCTCAAGTCAAATGAGGTCTGCTGTTTGCTATGCTTCGCTGGCTGCCATCTCGTCAGATATAATGATGTCTAATTCCACCTGGCTGCGGCTGCAAATGAAGGTCACAAAAGCAGGATCACTTTTAAGAGGCGTATGGGCTCCTGCACAAATTGGACAGCGGCAGAGAAAAAGAACGTGGAGAGACAGGCAGGCATGCACGCTTGAGCCTGTGTTACCTCCTCTGGCCTCTCTTGGCTGACTGTGCCATGCCATGTCGTGCCGATCCGTGTGTTGTGATGCGTGCTCTTGTGGGGCTAACGGAAGCACATGTGTTGTCTGTTAACTCTGATTAATGTAACAGACTCCTCCATCGCTCTCTACCTCCTTTTTTTTTGTTTTTTTTTTTAACTGCTGCCCTGTTGTCATGCCCTGACCCGCCTGTCCAACAAAGAGTCTGCGGTGCAAAGCTGAAACTCAACAATGTCCCCATTATGTTTTTTTCTTTTTTTTTTATAGTATTGTCTGTCTGGGAGATAATTTTATTCCTTGAAATAAATAACACAGCCAGATCATGAGAGACTGAGAATTTGACTTTCTTTTAGAGAACCGATTCCCAGTATTTTGATTCCTAGGAATTGTTTATTTGCTTGTCTGACAATTACGCTTATTGATTCCTGCCCCCCCCCCAAAAAAAAAGAAACAAACCAGCGCTTTGACCATGGCTCCTTTTTTAATTTTTTTTAATAGAATAATTCATTGTGTTATCTCTAAATTAATTTTGGATCATGTTGAATGCATAAGGATCGTGGTAAATATTCCCAAATTTTTGGAGCCAAAGTGTCATACATTTGGAAAACTTATCCAATGGGGGGGGGGGGGATCTATACCGGGTCGTTTAAAAAAGAGCTAATCTGCTAACAGGAATGATGGAAGTTAAAAGCTCTTCTTTGTCTGTTCTCAGTGTCAGTGTTTTAAAGTTGTTAATAACCCAAATAGAGCACTCTGATATCTTGTCATGGTATGCGCAAACTGCGTTTACCTTTGCTTTGAAAAGCAAGTTGCTGACTTTTTTTTCCTTGGCTTGAGGGCCGAAGCATCATAGACTCGAGACCTGCAGCCAAAATATACATAAACAAATCTGCGAGGGGTGCTGGAGCCTATCCCAGCCGTCTTCGGGCAGTAGGCAAGGGACCATTAACCTCCCATGCATGTTTTTGGAATGTGGGAGGAAACCGGAGTACCCGGAGAAAACCCACGCAGGCCCAGGGGAAAACATGCAAACTCCACACAGGGAGTTGGAATTGAACCTGGTACCTCTGCACTGTGAGGTTGACGCGCTAACCGCTGGACCACCGCGCTGCCCGTGTGTGTGTATATGTGTGTGTGTGTGTATGTATTATAGTATATACATAGTTTTAGTCAACTCCTTTTGTCAGATTTTAAAACTGAAAATAAACGCACATGCATGAAGCCGCACGCTGGCCGCTCTTCAGGATCCTTCTTTGTTGCTGCGTGTGCTCTGTTGTGCCATGCTGTGCCATGCCCTTTGTGAGTGTGTGATGTGATGCATGGACAAGCGCTGGTCAAGACGGCAAAAGGTAATTCTTCCCTAACCTCTGCACTTTCTCAGTGTGAGTTCTACAGAATTATCAACTCACTCTGTTAGAACTGCACTAATAACATCCTATGCTGGAATCACATATTGAGGTTGCACAAGTGTACTATTGAAACATGATATTCTCGAACCTTTCTTTTCTTTTCCTTGCATGCCTAAGTTCCACATTTGTACTTTGCTCCTCATTGCAGAAAGCGGCACCCAAGGCGCTCACTTATCAATACTATAACTTACTGTACTCTACACTATTTGCTTAAATGCCGTCTTGTTGCATATAGAGACACTCACACATGTCATGTGATGTGCTCCGGGGGTCCACATGAGTGGAATCTCAGTGTTGGCTCTCGCTACACTGAGCACCACAGGGGGTCTTCGTCGTTGCAAAAATCAACAAAGCCGCTGTCACGAAGTGCCATCTCGATCACAAGCACAGGCACACATACATGCACATCTAAGACTGCACATGCGCCCGGGCATCCAAGCGCACACACCCACCACCACACGCGGCGGAAAGGCGAAAAGGACAAAGACAAAAAAAAAAAAAAAAAAAAAAAAAAAAGAAGAAAAAAAAA
>CAAKHF010005299.1:7045-22896 GCA_901007745.1 Hippocampus kuda
CTACAGTTACTCGGAAAGATGATAAAAGGTTATGGCATAGCAATTAATGGAGTTGGGAAGCAGGTAACATAAATCTGACTGAGATTTACCATTCACCAGTTAAGTGGTAATGCAGTCAACTATTTGGGTGCAGTAGTAACAAACATTTGACAACACTTGAAAAGGGAGCGCATATTTTTCAATCAGTGTTCACTCACACATGTATGTGGAATAAAACCAATAGTTAAGGAATAATAAAATAAAAGAGGAGAGCCCATTCTTAGATAAAGACACAGAGAAACAACTGAACATTATATTACACATAAGAAAAGGAACTACAGTGAATACAGCTTGTGAGAGGTGAAGTCTTCTGCGACAATTTAGCATTCATATAAAAAAGTGACGGCTGCACCATTTCAACATGAACTGTATCCAGAGTAGTTACATAAATCACAAGAGGTTTAGAGAAGAGAGAAGAGAAGGAGAAGAGAGATTTGCATTTTCAAGCTGGAAATCCAGTCACTATTTTAAATTTGTGTCAGCCTAAGAAAATATTAAAGTACATCATACACTCTGTGCTGTGGACAAAGTGTTATATAGCTTCAAAAACCCTTCCTTTAATTAAAGAAAACATTTTTAAAAACCAACATTAATCGCAGCACATTCAAGCGTAAAGAGAAACACCCACAAGACTGTGTAACTGTATGAGGTCCCCAAATTAAATCGGATTTATGAACAATGTACGTTATAAATAAGTTTTGCCATGACAATGTGAAGAGTTAAATGTCAGGCCAAAACTGATTGCCTTAAAAATATTTACGTTAAGAAAATAAATAAAAAAGTAGCAAGGCTCTTTATATTAAAAAAAAAATACTCAAATCAAAAAAGGTTTCATTTGTGTTATTGCTAATTTAAAAAAAAAACTTTATTATTAGACGTCACTGTTAAAAATCCACATCTGAATTAATTATTGGCAAAAGCTGTTGTCACTTTTATGTTTAGTTGGGTTGTTGGTTGTCTGTTGATTGTAACTAATACAGGAACTTATAATCGTACCATATTTTTTGGACTATCAGTCTTTCACTCAAAAAATGCATTATAAAGAAGACCAAAAACATACAAAATTGGTTTGGAGTGTACTGTAATGTTTTTCATGCAGTTTGAACTGTACAATTCTCTTACAAAAGCCTCTTTTGTAGGTGGATATGTGTACGATACTTAGTCTTGGAGCTTGGCAAATACGTTCAGTGCATTACTGCCATCTTCTGACCAGCAGTGCGAATGCACCAAAGTTTTCACCCACAGCTAAAAGAAAATCAACACGATTAGGGAAAGGGCAGCTTTTGGGTGCCAGTACAAATTTAATTTTAATATATACAAGTTGCGCATTAGTATATATTGCAGTACTGTACCAGCAAACTATGAAAAAAGTTACTTATTAACTTATAGTCCCAAAAGTAACTCCTTTTAAAATCAAGTAATCAGTAAAGCTACTTTTTCAAGGTAACTATGACAACAATGCCTGCGACAAGGTGTATGCATACATGATGTCTTTCAGAGAAGTAATTTTGCAAATTTCACCAAGCTTTTACTGAGAAAAGCTTGTTGAATATTGCCAAGACTCGTGGGAGATGTTTATATTTTTCTGTTGGTACCGGTAATTAAAATGGGGCATGAAATATTGTTGTTTGTCTTTGTAATTTGAGCCTAGAATAAAACCGAATCTGTGTTTTCAATGGGGTGTCAACATGATTGCTTGATGGTTTCTCCCTGTTAATGCACCTATTTTTTTCCAGTATCCCTAATTTACGTGCTGGGGCTCAGGGGCCAACAATCTCGTTTTGTGGGCGCAGCATATTGCCCCATTGCCATTTTGACCTTGAAGACTCTGACTATATCAGCGGGAGCCGACGTAATCCTGAGTTCCGGACTTATTTGGAACCTAACATCAGAGTGATAGAATGTAAAACTCTTGGCCTCTTCACCCCAGCAAAAAGGTTAAGGAAATACGATACATTAATCTAATATCCGATGTTTAGTTCATGGCTATGATGAGAAAGATGACTTGTGCTCATAAATACCGGGCTGACCATTCTTTGTGCAGATCTTTTACTGTGTTGAACCCAACCAATGTAGCATACTCATTCCAATGGAAGTGTGAAGACACCGGTAACAGTCCATTTAGCTGCCTCACACCATATGGCTGCATTCTGCCTGGAGGGAAGTCAGAGGTAAGGAGCAGAGCGATTGCTATTTTAGCATGATTGATGTAGCTGTGTTCCCAGTGACAGTAATAAGATAAGATAAGACGTCCTGTACCAGCTGTACCGAACCACCGGTATCACCATTCATTTTCTATACCGCTTTCCGTCATTGTGTCACGGCCTATCCCTCCTTTTCCTGGTTGCCAGTCAGTCATTGCACAACTAGACAAACATTCAGACTCACACTCACACTTAAGGGCAAATGTGATATCTTTAAATGATCTTGTTTCTGCAATGTGGGAAAGGAAGATGGAGTGCCCAGAGATGACACAAGCATGGGGAGAAATTGCACACAGGACGTGACTTTACACAGATCTGATAGGCCGGATTGGATCTGCAGATAGTTTGCATTTTAAGCAAAGTCGGTCATAGGTTTTAATGTCATAATTTGACGATCCGTCAATGACGTCATTGATCGAATCTGCAATATAAGACATGACACTAAAGAGAATCGCGTTCACTCAAGGGACATTCTGTGCCTTGTTAATAATCTAAGATTTCTTCGCATATACGGTCAGATTTTTTTCTACTCTTTTTTTCCAATATTCTCTAATCAACCCCCCCCCCCCCCACCCCGTCCCCCCACACAAACCCCCAGATTTCCTGTGTTTAATGTTCGACAGCAGTTTGGGGAGAATTTTTTTAGGGTTTCATTAGAATTTTTCCCCAATACATTTCACATTTGATTATATGCAAATTTTGACTATTTGTAGGCCGGTCCGGTCCCATGCCCTGTGTGAAAAGCCGGGGTCGAGTGTACGGTAAATAAAGAAGTTGCTTGAATAGCCAACACAGGACGACCTACGCCAAGATTTGAACCCAGAACCTCTTGACACTGCAGTTAGATGTGTTTACCCACTACTCGACCGTGCTTCCTACTTTTACCTAAGAGCATCCGTTTTCACTTGTTCCGAACTACTTTTTTCCTAGCGAGGACTTCTTAACACTATGAAGCTGCTTTTTTGTGTCGCCATTTAAGATAAGAAGTCCTTTATTTGTCTCACAATGGAGAAATTCCCAATTTACAGCAGCAAAATTACTAAATAGGACATATCTCGCCCCTGCAATCTCCCCATATGTCTGTTTGGCTCTCTCGAAGAATCATGATTTTACTAAACCTTCAACATACCGGTAATCTTTTTCTGTTTTTAGATGTGCTTTAAATATGTAGCCGAACGGGTTAATGATGTGGAGTCATTCTGGAGCTTTGTGATTGAGACGCTGTCTCTGTCCATGCCCTTCCTTTGTGTGGGCTCCATGAGAGAACCTCTCGTCTACTTTGAAATACCTCACATCGACTTTGGCGAACAACTTATTGGTATGTCACGTCCATTGGCAACAAGTGACATCACACATTATAGTCTCTGTATTTGTCAAATCAGGACTTATTAAATCTTTTACTCATTTGTATTGGGTTTTTATTTTTTATTCTCTTTTTATGTTTGAGATAAATGAAGATCAAATCAAATGAAATCTCACTGTCAATGTGAACAATTGTACAACTGAGCATGCGCTTCATATTTTGTAGAATAATTCTCGACCATGAAGCAGTAAGTGCATTGAGTATTTTGTTTTTTCCTTCAGGTAATAAAGTGTCACAAACAGTGAATATAGTGAATAGAGAAAAGGAACCGTTTCACTTCACTGTTTTGCAGCCATCATTACTCTGTGACGATCAGGAGTCCATCCTCATTTTGCAGCCAATGTCTGGCACGGTGCCGGCCAAAGACAGGTGAATGACATTCAAGGATCCACTTCAATGTAACAGAATAGAGTGGATTTTATGACAAAGAAATTACTTGAACATGATGAGGTTTGACCTGTGACATATGATGCAGGTTGCCCTTGTCGGTGTCCTTCAGTCCTTGCCGACAGGGATACGTGAGCTTCAAAATAACCCTGAGGGTGAAGAGAAAGTCCAAGTTACTCATCCTCACTTGCAAGGCACATTGTTTTAAAATGACTGCCTCTGTTCAAGTGGAAAATCCAGATGGCGGCCTCAGAGAGCTGAGTCCTGACATTTTAGATACTTTAGACTTTGGAAAGGTAAGAATCCCTTCTCACAAGTATGATGTTGGAACTCCGACACTGAAAAAAGTGAGTTGTGCATCATGTGACATGTGCGTATACTATAGGTGGGGATTTCAGAGCAAGCCACCTTCAATATCCTGGTGACCAATACAGGGAGACACAACATGGATGTGAACTTTGAACTGGAAGGGCCAAGTGAGCTGCTTCAACACCTACTAACAAAACCCAAAAAATCCACCATCGCTATTGGGCAGAAGCTGCAGTCTGCAATCTTCTTTTCTCCCCGGAGCAGTTGTACCCTCACAGATATCAGACTGATTATCAGGGTAAGATGCAATTGAATATGGGAAAAGGGTGTCAGCACATAGTTGTGCATTAGGGCTCACGTATTCTGGAAAAGGAAAAAAAAAGTGGACTGATACCACAAGGTTGGAAGCACAAAATTGTCCAAAATGGTGAACATGAGCAAAATTAGATGTATATTACATTAAATATATTTTTGTGTTTGTGAAAGGTTGAACTAAGGCAGGGGTTGGCAACCCAAAATGTTAAAAACAGCCATATAGGACAAAAAAAAACAAATATGTCTGGAGCCGCAAAAAAATAAAAGCCTTCTATATGTATGTATGTAGGAGACTGGACTGTCTCAGAATTGTTTGTTATGCATTCCTTTGTTGTGTGTTCACAAACGCCCCCATAGAATTTATTTTGTCATTTCCTCGCTTGTTTTTTGTTTTGGTGCATTATTTTCACTTTTCTTGGTGTCAGTGAAGTGATCATTAATTTCCGTTTTTCTGAGACTCTCTTTGAACGCCTCTCGAGTCTAAAGAGAAGACAGAAGTCACGGAGTTGGACGCAGACTGTCTGTGTTTGTCGAGACTGTTAAAAGCATAACTAAAGTGTACGTTTTAAAAAAAACCAACACCACAGCTCTCCATTTTCAGAGCTGCAACATGTATCTATATCTATTTGAGCTAGATTATCCTACTATCAAAATCTTTTTCCATTTTCAAACATTTTTTTTATAAAGCTCCAGGGAGCCACTAGATGGCGCTAAAAGCCGCATGCGGCTCTGGAGCCGCGTGTTGCCGACCCCCGAACTAAGGAGTCTAGCCTAACACTTAACGGACTAATTTTTCACAGACAGGCGTCCCGGGACTGTCAATAAAATGTGTTGACTAGAATGGGTTAGTTCTGTTTGTGGGCATTGAAAACTACTGAAGTAAAAGTCAAATGCCCAAGAGAAACCAGAAATTGTAAAACTTTCCTGCTCAACACCAACCCCAACCCATGTGACTCTTGAACTCTTTAGGTTAAGTTCTCCTGCTTTTGTTTCAGGTGAATAAAGGCCCATTGTTTACCATCGCGATTGAAGGCAGAGGTGTGTCACCCGAACTTGAATTCTCTTTCACAAAGTACAACTTTGGCAAGAACTTTGTGTATTGTCCTGGTATGGTGCCAGCATCCCACACCCTTGTGTTAAAAAATAAAGGCAACAGGGACATCAGGTTCGTAGCTCTTCCAGCATGTGTCCTTGTTACGTCAAGATGAAAAATACATCAAGGAACATCGTCAGTAATACATGGGATTCTGTTCCTCAGCGTCAAGTGTCAATCGAAAACGTGCTCGTTCCTGGAAATTGGATTCAAACCAGATGTTTTGTGCCCTGGCGCAGTGGTGGAGGTTCCCATCACCTTTTACCCCCGTGAGCCACGACGTTACCACGAAAGCGTCATCTTCTTGATAAACAGCTGCATCAAAGAACAGGTGGACATTTGGGGACAAGGAATTGAATTGAAGGTGAACACATTCAGAAGCAATCGTTGCTCCATTTTCCCAATTTCACCACCTTATAAAACTTTTGAACGTTTTACTGAAATTGGAGATTCAAGCTTTACCCACAGTTTGTTTTGTCATCTTTTCCCAGTTGGGAGTGTTGGCGCCCAAGCACCAGAAGGTGAAACTTGGAAATCTGACACCCGGTCAGAAAGTTGTAAAACGGGTGCAGCTAGTCAACCGAAGTATTTTGGACATTTCCTTCACCTTGCAGCTAGACACAAAAAAGCCACATCTCGAAACCAAGGTATGGAAGCATGAATTAAATCATTAGGAGTGGTCAGCAAAATAGTCGCACAAAGTACATTCCATCTTATTTTGTTTATTCACCTCCAGGATTTATCATTCAGCCCAGAAGCTGAGCTGTACCTCAAAAGTCTTCAAGGTTCATGTAATGTCGAGATTTTGTTCACACCCCATCAGCGTATTTCTCCCTTTACTGCTGAGCTCAATGCTGAGATTGACAGCTATTTACATCCCCTGCTGACCATCCAGGGATGCTGCCAGGTACGGTTCAAATGTGCAAGGCAAACCCCGTAACATTCGATACCCAACCCCCTTCTGAAACGCTTGTTCATTTCTTGTGAGCGAGTGAGTTAGTGAACGAGGGAGTGTATGCGTGAGCAAGTTCCCCTAACAAGAATAAGAATAAGAATAAGAAAACCTTTATTAGTCTCACAATGGAGAAATTCCCAATTCACAGCAGCAAAGTTATGAAAGGAAGAAGTAGAACAACAAAATACAGGAGCTGCTGGAAAGGCAGCCACTCACGCTCACTAACAAGGAGGCAGACACTCATTGCGTCTACAATCTGACATCTCCCTTTGCAAATTGAGACACATCCATAGAATCAATGTGTGCACGTGTTTGAACTGGTTTTGTGCTTGTGTTTCAAATTGCCATGATTGCAGTTTATTTATTGTAAGATTAAATAAATACACTAAAATCACAAATGAATCAAATCACAAATTTAAGAGACAATCGTGTTACGGTTGGTTACTAATTGTGGGGTAGGATAATGTGTTTCTGATTCATATTTTCAGGGTGTAGAGGTGCGTCTCGAACAGGACCACCTCGGGTTCGGAGCAGTTGTCCAGCATTGCCAGGGCAAAAAGAAAGTTGTCATAATCAACACAGGAGAACTTTGTGCCCGGTAAGAATGATTTCTGAAATTCTCATTTGTAAAATTTGCAAGGACAAAATGTGGAGAGATTTCTGCTTTTACAAATGCACTTGTAGCAATTTCCATTATTTTGTTGTAATAGTCTGATCTGATTTTTAACCCCATCCCCTTCTGCTCTTTGAACAAATAAAAAGGTTTCAGTGGAAAACTGAAGACTTTCCTCCAGAGTTGTCCGTCCACCCGAGTAAAGGCTCGATCCAGCCAGGAACGGAGGTTCCTATAGAATTTACATTTGCCCCCGTTCGCTTGAATAATGACTCAAGATACGAAAACTTGACTTGCTGCATAGAAGGCACCGCTTCACCCATCACTCTCACTGTGACGGGCTCCTGCATTGCAGCCGCCTCCAACAAAGAGGTTTGGTTCATTTGTACAGTATTACAGTATTTATACTGCTTATGCTCATCTGCGCAGTGTTTGACAAAAATAATTTTCAGTGAAAGACATTTGTGGATGATGTAAATGTATTCAGACGTGGTATGATCAGATATATTCATTTCTTCATTGCATATCAATGAGTATTAGTTTGGAATTGTTTCTTTTTGTCTTGTTCTGTTCTAAATTGTGATGCTTTTCTTTTATTTACTTCCAGGTCATCAATTTTTCTTGCCCAGTGCGTGGTTCACACACACAGACGCTGTCTGTGGTCAACCCAACAAACCAGCGTTGCAGCATACGACCTGTCATCAATGGCAAGCACTGGAGAGCTGCACCGTCTGTGGTTCTCGAGCCTCTCCAAAGCAACTCCTATGTGGTCACCTACAGACCGCTGACCATGACTGTTGATGGAAAGAAACATTTGGTAAAGGAACGATTGCGTTGACAATTTAATTTCCATTTGTTTAATTGTTTACGTGCATCTAAATATAGTTAACGTTCTATCAAATTATCCACGAACTGACACGACTGGTTCGTATCGCAGCCGTCTTCGGACAGTAGGCAAGAGACACCCTGAACCGGTTGCCAGCCAATTGCAGGACACACAGAAACAAACAACCATCCACGCCCACACTCACACCTAGGAACAATTTAGAGTGATCAATTAACCTGCCATGCATGTTTTTGGAATGTGGGAGGAAACCGGAGTACCCGGAGAAAACCCACGCAGGCCCAGGGAGAACATGCAAACTCCACACAGGGAGGCCGGAGCTGGAATTGAACCCGGTACCTCTGCACTGTGAGGTCAACGCGCTAACCACTGGCTCACCGGGCCGCCCCTTTTTGTTCTTTTGAAAGTAAATTATTGTTTTTTTGTACCGTCCTTCCTTGCCTTCCTGCAGTTGATCCCAAACTTGACCAGGTGAATTCCAGAACAAAAAAAGTACCGATACACCCCCCCCCCCAAAGATTGCAACAAAAGTTACTTTGAATGCAAAAAAAGATATAAACTCAGCAACCCTTTGCATTTTTTCAAAGTAGCAATTGTAAACAGCAACAACAAAGTTAATGAATTTTCATGCATGCAGGATCCTATGAATTTTGATGGAAATCCCAACGACAGTGAGAGTGATCACAGAGAAGCCCGAAGAGATTTTTAGAAAATGAGTCATCAATATAATTTCACATTGCCATTTCTAATATCAGCTGTCGATTTCTCCTTTATCTTCAGGGGTCCGTTTTTTTCTCATTCCCCAACGGAGCTGGCATGCTGTATTCGCTACAAGGAACTGCTGAAGCTCCTAAAGCAGAGAGCACGATTGTACATGAACTACCGGCCAAAACCCATCACACACAGATACTCCCTGTGACCAACTGGCTCTCAAAGCAGAAACGGTAAAGCATATATAGTAGATTTACCGCTTCATTCACACCTAATTCTTTTAAATCTCGGGTTGTTAATTATTATGTTTTTGTCTGTTTTTTTAATTTCATTTGTTTTTTTAATGGTTGTTTCTCATCAACTCAAAATTACAGCTATACCCAGAAAAGTTGGCCACATACAATATTTAGTAGCGCTGGAGTCAGTGTCCCCTTAAAAAATGGCATATGACAGGAAACATATCAACCACATATCTTGTACAAAACAAGCTTCTTTACATCAGTGAATTTACTCTGCAGTCACATTTTGACAGAAAAAAATCTTGGTAAAAGAAAATATTCATTCATTCATTCATTTTCTGAACCGCTTGATCCTCACTAGGGTCGCGGGGGGTGCTGGAGCCTATCCCAGCTGTCTTCGGGCAGTAGGCGGGGGACACCCCGAACCGGTTGCCAGCCAATTGCAGAAAAGAAAACATGTTGTTGCTATAATAGCCTGGATATCTGAAAATGATACATATCAAATTCTGTGGAATCAAACGTGTTGATGCAGAGTCCCGTCATAAATGTTTATGTGTGCCCAGGTTCCTTGTCATAATAGAGTTTCTAAGTCCTGAAAATCCAGATACTACGGTGTCCCTGAAGGGTCGTGAGTACATTGATGTCCCGGCTTTGTCTAAGAAGGACTACAAGATTCATTTTTACACATTCAGAGAGGGCCAGTACAATGCCAAGGTTTGAACACAAACACACATTTGAGTTCTGATTGAACTATTTTATGAAGTCACACGAGCCTCTCTCCATAGGTGACATTTCTGAATGAGGCATCGGGGGAGTACTTGTTCTACATCATTAACTTCAAGGTTACCAGCCCGGTAGATTTGTCTGTAGTAGAATTGGTGTCAAATGTCCGCGAGAAGACTTCAGCCACCATAGAAGTGGAGAACCCCCTGACCACACCGATCTGCCTCACAGTTGACTGTAAATGCCCTGACATCAGTGCGCCAAGTCTGCACACTGTTCCAGGGATGTCAAAGGTAAAAGATTACACAGGGCATACCCAACGTGCTTTGGTTTGAACCCACAAGCACTGTTTATGTGTTCTCTCACATTAGGGTGCTCTCACCTTCGACTACCAGCCCCTCCGTGTCGGCGAGACGACCTCCCGGCTGTCTCTGTTTTGTAGCGATCTTGGTTACTTTCACTACGGCCTTCTTCTCCGAGCGCTGCCTCAACCACCAGAGAAGACAATTCAATTCAGCGCGTCTCTGGGGAGCAGCCACAGTGTTGCTGTTAAGTTCCTCAACTTCTCCCACTTCAAAACAGAATATGCTTGCAAGGTAGGAATGACAGTGTGGTGTTGAAATTTAAAGGGGAGCCCGACATGTTCTAAAAGGGTGTGACATTTTCATTGTTTGTATCTTTGTGTCTCTCCTGAGTGCCTGCTTAGCCATCAGTGTGACATTAAACAATCAAGACTTCTGAATGCCTATTTCTGAATTGAGAAAATTTGGTTACAAATCATCTTATTTCCACAATAAAATGTCCCCACAAAAATCTCCAGAACTCGGCCGCCAGGTTGGATGAAGATCTGCCCCTTTCAGGCAGTGTATACATTATCACGTCAAAGGCAAAAGATAAGCAAAATTACACAGAGTTTTGCACAGATTAGCACAAATTGACAGCATTAGCTTCTGCTAAAGAGTACATACTTGATTGCTCCCTGAAGTTGTCAATGCGGGGTAAGAGGTGTGGTGTATATATATGTGGTGGTGTGTTTGTGCCACATGCACAGATCAGCACACTAATTGACTCTTGTATGAAGTGTAGTAGATGAAGTGCTGCCTTTGTAAGTGAATATGTTTTAACTGTCTTTTCGGTCACTCACCAATGAGAAGCCACTCACCTAGTTACAATTCCCCAGCTCAGGTGATCATTTTAACACTTCCCTCCATTGACTCACAGCATAAATAGGCCCTCACTTGCATGTGAGAGGACCACCGCCTCGAAATGGGCTAGATTGTGGGAAGTGTAACATAATTGTTGATATTTGTGCGTGTTTTTTTTTTTTTCCCCCATGAAACCTGATAAATGGACCGTGCAATCGTCGATAAGTGATTCTTACTCCTCGGGCCTTGAAAATCTTCTACGTACTTTACTCCGGTTGTATAGTGCAGCTGCGTTCCAGGACTAGACAGCGTAGGATGGCCAACAGTTACACATGTAACAGTCATGTTGAGACGCACTTAAAAATTGTTTTCAAAAATGCTTAACATGTCCCCTTTAAGGAATTTTATCTACAGCATATTTTGTTTCTCTGTCCCGTTTTCCCCTTGCCCACTTGCAGACTGACTGCCCAGCGTTCCTTGTGAACAAGACTGTGGCTGCATTGCCAGGTAACCAGACAGGATCTCAAGTCAGTGTGGAGGTTTGTTTTGAGCCTTACCAGCTTGGAGAAGTGAAAGGCCAGCTTCACCTGTCTTCTGGAATCGGGGGCGAATACGTCTTTCTATTACATGGGGTCGGCCTCCCTTCCAAAACACAAGGCCCGTTCAACATTCGGAATGGCCGTAGCATCTCTATCCCCTTCAAAAATGTGTTCCTGCAGACCACAGTATTTTCTTTTCAGGTATTGTATATGACATCACTATCAAGTAACTCCAGCTTCTAAAATATGTTCATTGTTGTCAAATATGTAAAAGCCCATGTATGTAACTAAACAGTGGTCTGTTTCACAGGTGGACAACCCCTGTTTTACAGTCAAAGCAGCAGACACCTTCCTCTCTAAAAAAACGCAACCCATCCAGGTGTACTTTGTGGCCCCAGAAGGAGGCTCGCCAGGGCCATGTATTGGCAAATTGACCATCACCAACCAAGCCACAGAGGCGTTAAGTATCTGCTCGTGGATTTATTACTTGAGAGGGAACCTGCTGGAGTCATCCTAATCCCAACAAAGATGGAGTTAGCAGAACCACAAACAATACAAACAAACAAAATGTTGTGATTTCCTGTTAAAAAAAAGTTTGTTGTCACATGTATAAATAAATGATAAACAAGCCCATGCCCTCCCAAAATAAATCCAACAATACTGTACAGTATAGCAGCGATCCCTGACCACCAGGCAGTGTACTAGTATCAGTCCATGGGACATTTGGTACTTGCCCGCACAGAGACACTGAACATAGATATAGTTAATTGATCTCTGAGGGTATGAAATATATTTGTTATAAATTTGCTGTTTGATAGACGTCAAACTACTCTTTTCAGGCATGTGATACAGAAGTAAAGAGTGACCCCAGAAGCTAGTACACAAAAACAAACGATCAAAAAACACTTCTTCGGAAAGGTAAAAAGATCAAATGATGAGCCCGAAGAAGAGCCTACACCTTCCAAGAAAAAGAAAGCTGCATTTGAGAAACAGTCCATCAAGAAGCAACCCGCATCGGCACTCGCTGTAATGACCAAATGACCACACGAGGGCACTCGTGTTTTGTCTATCGACACCTGTCTGTGACCAAAGTCCCATCATCTCTTTAGGGCCAAAGTTGTGTTGTATTGTTACGTTCACATATGTTTTGAAGACGATGGAAAAGACAAGTTGATAATTCCTTACAGTGCCGCTGGTTGTAATAAGGAATAAGTCAGGATATGGCCACTTACAGCCTTGATGTCATCATTGTGTGTTGTTTCACTAAATCTGGCACTTCAAGTGCCTTTCGTTCGTGATCCTGTGTGGAGACCTGATTGAATCACCCTCGTAATACCGCCACCAACCTCTTAATACCACAATCATGTAGAAACCATCAATTACATATAAAAGGGTAATATAACAGCTGCATGATGTGCCACATATTCTGCAGCAATTCCGAAAAAAATATGTAATGACAGGACAAAAGCATAGCAAACCTTGAAATCTGAATGATCTCATTGCAAATATATCTAAAGTTAAATGGGCCAGCAATACTGATAGGCCAGCACGACTGATTCTCAATTTTGTCAGTTACACTGTCGTGGGTGGGTTGGGAACATCTGCGTATAAACTGTACCAAACTTTATATGCGAGTAAGTAAAAATATGTATGGAAATAAAAAATATATATATATAATATACTGTGTATATATAATACTGCATGTCAATAAATACGAGAAAGCAGCAAAGAAAAACGCTACAAATCAGATACAACGGCCCCAAGATTTTTTTTCTCTCCCAGGGCTAAAGGGACCTCGACCGATTCAATGGTAGCTGAGAAAATAATTTAGAATATTTTATGAATATTTTCTCAACTAAAATGCTGGAGTGGTTTACCTGGGGCCGCACAGAGTTCTGACGAAGCTATATAGCACCCCCTAGCCTCGGGGTAGCGCCATCCCTGCTACAAATGGAGAGGAGACTAAAATCAAGAAAGACATTAGAATTTAGGAAATCGTGTAACCTTTAGCTCGAATATTGACGACGTGTAAAGTCAAATTTCAGCAGCGATTAGAGAATGTCTTGCTGGGCCTGACCACTCAGCAATGGCACCTTTACAAACAAATTCTTAAATAGTATGCCGTATAACAACATTTTTTTAATGGAACTGTTTCAACGCAATAGTATAATTCACAGCAACTCTAGCGTGTTTTGTATGTGATTAAGTGCAGGTAATTACTCTAAAAGTTCCAGAAAGAAACCTTTAAAGGCATCATGGGTCGAGAGATGACCAGTGTCTTGTCGAACAATGTGCATGGCAGTAAACGCGAAGTAGTTCAACTCTCCTTTTGTCGACGTGTAAAAGTGGCGACCGTTCAGCGTGTTTTAGGGTGGGGTTGTGATGTAACCGGGAAGGGCGGCACGGGGAGGGGGTCGCTTCTCCCCCATCGAACGCAGCATGAGCGCTCCCGAGCAAAAGGATGTGCGAGCAGGCAGCGCGCTACTGTAGGGACGGAGTCCACAAACTGCTGAACAAAGAACAAGCCAAACTTCGAGCCCAGGAAAGCCGCGAACAGACCAAGCCCGTAGCCGGTCAGGACAGCGAGTCCGAAACGGCAGCTCAGTCCGGAAACAGCGGCGCCCAGCCCGGTGGAATTGACGGGCTCGTCCGCTGGATCGTCACCAAAATGAGCGACAACAAGAACATCTCCAGCCGGGAGTACGCCTCCAGCAAGGAGGAGGTGGCAGTGGCTCAAGATCAATTCTTTGCCCCGGAACCGCGGAGAGGCATCTCCGTTATTCTGGATGTGAGTACATAGAACCGAGCCGCCGCACAAAGCTGGTTCAAGGCATCCAGTGGGCAGTGCGCACTTGCGCACGCCGAAGCTCCATTTACTGGTGCGCTTGAATTTAGCAGCGCCTATACGTTTTACTTTATGCTATTCATTCGTCGGAATAAGAACGAATCAAAAAATACGGTTTCAGTGATCTGAGGCAAATTGTAGAATTTGGAAAGACTTTTTGAGCATTGATGACATATCCGTGATGCACAGCTTCAGGACCATGTACAGTGCCAGTACGCTATTTCTTCTCACTACTAAGACAATTCAGCCTCCCAATAGAATGGGTTGGGCACTCGTAAAACATCTTTTCACGTTTCCCCACCCCCAACTACATGTAGTGCCTTCCACTACTACTCTATTGTATGACATTTCTACACAGGCTCCCAGTAGGACAACTACTGGTGGTTGGGTGAAACAAAAGCGTACACTATTTGACATATGCGCACCACTCGTGCTACTTTCAAGCGCCCCATGTTAGCGAGTAGAATGTTGTGCCTGGAAGTGCCCAAAGCACACGACCAGTGCATCATTTTACTAGTAGCATGTTGTTAACCTACTACTGTCGTCTGACAAAGTTGTTAATAGTGTGTCGTAAACAACAAAGCCTATTCAGGAAAAGTGGTTCAGTGTTGATTATTTTGTTAGTTTACGTGAACTGTTGGGCGTCCCGGAGGGCCAGTGGTTCGCGCGTCGACCTCACAGTGCAGAGGTACCGGGTTAGATTCCAGCTCCGACCTCCCTGTGTGGGGTTTGCATGTTCTACCCGTGCCTGCGTGGGTTTTCTCCGGGTGCTCCGGTTTCCTCCCACATTCCAAAAACATACATGGCAGGCTGATTGAATGCTCCAAATTGTCCCGAGCTGTGAGTGTGAGCACGGATGGTGGTTTGTCTCTGTGTGCCCCGTGATTGGCTGGCAAGCAGTTCGGGGTGTCCCCCGCCTACTGCCTGAAGACAGCTTGGATAGGCTCCAGTACCCACTGCGACCCTTGTGAAGATTAGTTGGATTGGAAAATGGATGAAAAATGAATGAATATTCCATAGTCTGATTTCATTTTTGGTGACATTTTATTGTTGTTGTTACATTTACTCTATGTGTGTTACTTTCATGTAGTATTTATTCTTTTTTTTTTTTTTCATACTAAGCTTTGAAGGTTCATGTAGAGTACACGTATGCTATTTGTCCTCACAAGTAAGCAAATTAAGCACCGTCGATGAACGACTGCAGCAGGTACTAGTCATGTTTTATCCACTAATACTGGTTGTGGCCTTAGTTGGCCTACTGAGGAGAAGCAGCATACTACTACGTATATGGATTTTAAACTGGATGTCAATGATTAAGTAAAACAGATAAAATTTTTTGGGACGTCTGTATAAAGTGTTTGGACGATTTTAACTAATTTATTACAGGTGGAGATGGGTATTCAGTCTCTGGGACTGAACGGTCCGTCCGTCCGTTCGTCCCGGACGGACACCCATTTTAGGGATACAGGACGAGATGTTTTTTTTTAAAATGATGAACTAACTAATCAAGGACGGAAGTGGGTTTTC
>CAAKHF010005300.1:0-12999 GCA_901007745.1 Hippocampus kuda
GAGTGCGATTAGCATCTCACAGGTGACCTGTACGATAAGTCCATCGCCAGGCTGCCGACGCTTATGGACTTTGAAAGCGCTTTTCTATCTTGTGTGTTTGCTTTTTGGACGGAATCCTTGGAACTTATAATGAATCCCGATGTCTTTTTTCCCAATCTGTCATCCAAGTGACTGGGTTCCTCTTGTTGAAATCATGCATCACATCCTCAGGACGTTGGTGTTGATCTGCTGCTTTCACACAGCTTCTCCCTTCTGTCCGGCCCAGTGCACTTGTGTTTTCCATGGACGTAGCGATGGAATGGGAACCAGGTACTATGACTTCTCTTCAAATTTTCATATTCTCACAAGTTTGTTAACAAGAAGCTTGAGCACAAATGAAAGGATATCCTAAAAAAACAAACCAAAGCATGGTTTTATCTTTCATGATGATCATAACATTACCACGGGCTTGTCATCCTCCAGATGATAAAATAGTAACAGTACATGGGCTGAGGGGTGCTTGTACTAGCGTGTCATTCAGTTGGTCTTGCTTTGCCATTTCTATGGTGCTTGGAAGTAATAAACACTTTGCCAAGCGTACATCTGTAAACATTTTCAGGTATCTGGACTTCAAATTAGTAATTATTTTTCTGAAGACTGTTTACTTTTACTCACTAAATTTCTAAACTGATTTCTGTACTTTGCAAACCTTTGTCAAAATTACTTTTTCAAACTCTGTGGCTCATGGCATCATGTAAAAACAAAACAAAACAAAACCAAAAAAGAACTTAAGAAGAGTAAGTAAAGTCAACCCCATGGTGAGAGCTTAATTGACTGAGATCTCAGGTTCTTATAAGGCGGAAACAACACCATTAATGAAGGTGTCAACAGATTCAGTGTCTAGTGCCAGTTCAAAAGCAACATACTTATGGTGTTATGCTACTCATGTGGAAAAACAACAGATACAAGGCATATATTTCTGTTGTTATCATTGGCTCATATGAAATGTTTTTTTCCACGTTAGCCAAGGTATGCTTTGCTAGCATAATCTTAATTTAAATATACAGTATCACAATTTTTGCTCTTCATTGTGTCCAGTTCTCAAAACCTGGTTTGTAAGTAACTGACAGTGATTTGCACTTGAGTACATTTCAGAGTCCGTACTTTTTTAGTCTACCGTTTAGAACAAGCAGCACTTCTACATTGACAGTACTTCTACACTTACTAGTCTTCTTCATACCAGTCTCTGTACTTGTACAGAGGGTGAGTACTTTTCCCACCTCCAAGTTTCAACCACATACGCATTAAAATTTCTATTCACAGGTCTGTGCTCTGCAATGACCCCGACATGTCCGACATCCCTGTCAATGTCCCGGTGGACACCGTCAAGCTCCGGGTGGAAAAGACCGCCATCCGCCGAGTGCCGACAGAAGCGTTTTACTACCTGACGGAGCTCCGTTACCTTTGGATCACATACAACTCTATTACCTCGGTGGACACGGGGAGTTTCTACAACCTCAAAGTGCTCCACGAGCTGAGGCTGGATGGCAACGTGATCTCTGTTTTCCCATGGGAGTCCCTCAAGGAGATGCCCTTGTTGAGGACCTTGGACCTGCATAACAACAGGCTCACCAGCATTCCTGCTGAGGCCATTCCCTACCTGCAGAAGCTTACGTACTTGGATATGTCCAGCAACAAATTAGCAACCCTGCCCTCGGACCTCATGGATATTTGGCCACCGTTTAACGGCGAGCCAGTCACATCAAATGCTTCCCAAAAGGTGGTGCTGGGTGAGTACCAAGGATTGTGTCACAATCAGGACAGGTCAGTCTTAATTACATCAGCCAGTTGGTTCCATCAGACTGCGACAAAGATAGACAAATGGGTTCTAATTACCCAAACCTACAAGCGCCAAGGCATGATCAATTTAGCAAATTCTAATTAAGTGACTGCTCAGTTCAAGCTCATTGTCTACGGTTAATTTATCCTTCTCATTAAGTGGAGAAGTGGTATGCTTCATTTCTTTGTAATCCCACTCAGATTCATCCTCATGAACGAAAAACATCTATAGTGTCCCCAAGATTTCATTTTCTAAATATGCATTTTGATCAGGATCATAGATGCCTAAACAATTGAAGTCTATAGCTTGGAATAACTGAAGGCATAACGTTATACATCCCTATGTTGCTCGATTCCAGAGCATGAAATGGCTGTTTGCTGTAATACACTACATTCATGAGTGTTTCATGGCATAAAGCAGGAAAGATCATCTTTATAACAGGCAATAGAGCCTCATTTGTTGTTACTGGGTAAAATGTTCTGTAACAATGGCATCATTATTGCTGATAGATGTAACGGCTATTTTTCACTTCATTTTAACACGGAAATGCTGTAATCTATTGATGCGGCTAGTGATTGGCTGCACACCAAATAAAGGCCAGGGCCAGATTAGATGCACTTGACACTGTTAGGACAGCTAATCTGTTTAAAAGGATTTGATATGCACTGGGTACATGTTTTCTTTTTGTGTGCAACAGGCTCTTGCACAGGAGCATACTGTTGATACACGGCCCTTGAACTCTAATTTTATGAGGCTACAGCAGTGATTGCAAACCATTATCTGAAGAGATCATTCGATGTGCTACGGGAAATCAGTTTCAAGTAATCTGGTCAGAAAATTATTTATTTACTGGGAAAATTTTTTTTGCCTCTTCTATCTATTTCTGCCAGCAAAGTATTTATTTATTTATTTATTTATTGGTGATGTGTCTTGAGATTTTGTGAAATACCCCAGAAGAAAATGACAAAACAGACAAAATGTCAAACGACTTCCCAATCACATGAAAATTATCCTGATGCTTTTGTCTGAATTTCTGATGTACAATGAAAACCTGATTCTCCTGATTCATATTTCCAGGCCTCCAAGACAACCCCTGGTTTTGTGACTGCAAGATATCCAAGTTGATCGAGATATCCAAAATGGCAGTAACACCCGTCATTCTGATGGACCTGTTCCTGACCTGCAGTGCACCCGAGAACCTCAATGGCGTCCTCTTTCAGCGCGCCGAGCTCGACAATTGTGTCAAGCCCTCGGTCATGACGTCTGCGACAAAGATCACGTCCCCACTCGGTAGTAATGTTCTCCTGCGATGTGACGCAACAGGGTACCCGACACCAAGCCTATACTGGTCTCGGTCTGATGGATCACTAGTTAACAACACAGGTATGAAGCTACATTTAGTCTTTGAAACTGTTATGTATGGTGACTGTTTGAGTTGTGACTCGTCCAGGGTTTAGTGCACCTTTTGACCAAAGCCAGCTGCGATAGGTCGCTTTCTATTACAGATTCTAGAATGGCTTTGCCTCGCTCAGGCTCTCAAAAGGGCAAGCAAGAAACAGCCTCCAAGGCTTAAAAACACAGTACATTGAATAAAAAACATTTATTATGTTTTATAACAACACATAACCATATTTACAATTTCATATGTAGCTGCGGGTGAAACAAACTGAAGCTTGTGGTCAACGTTTTCTTAAGCAGCGCACACATCACCGTTTCCATTCTTTGGAATGGGTCCTTTCAAGTGAATGAAATTGAGTCACATTTTTCAATATACAATTTCGCCATTATTGTCTTTATTCCATACTGTACCAAGTTCTCTTTCTGTAGCAACCTTCATGTTCCTTGACTAACATTGTGCAATGTGCTGCAGCCCTAAAGAGGAAAGTGTGAATATAATAAAGTGTAAGACGGGGCTCGTTCTCATTCACTTGAATGGGCCCATTGAGGTGTGTGCCACTTGCAAACATTTTTACTAGAACCTTCCCTATTTCATACATTGGTACATTTGAAATTGCAAATATGGTTAAGTATTGTTGTAATGCCCTATATAAGATATACTGCATTTTATGACTTGGTGGCGGCTGGCTCAAATGGCTACAGCCAGTCAGATGACAGCCACCTTGGCCTGCGTTCTAGAACCAGGTTGGAAGAGGTTGTGAGGGATGGTTCCATTGTGGCCACATGGGGTAAAAAAAAGTGTCATGAAAAAGCAACCACACAGGGAGGAACCAGGCTTTTTTGGGGTGGAACTTTGGAAAAGGGGTTGTAGGCTTCAGCTTCCCTCAACAGGACAAGCGGTATACAAAATTGATGGAAGGATAGATGTTCAAGTGGTTTACTCCTGATAGATTTTGAAAACAAATCAACAAAAGGTGTCTGGGTCTTCATATTGACAGTTCTTGCTTGGCTCTACAGTACAGGAGTCACCAGGGGATGGCATCCGATGGTCCATCATGAGTGTACATGGGATCCTGCACAAAGATGCTGGGGACTACAGCTGCAGAGCCAAGAATGACGCTGGTGCAGCAGAAGCCACCATATCCCTTTCAGTGGCCGGCACTATGAGCACCACCATTTCTCCGGTGATGCCCAATGTTGGGACGGGACCAACAGGCTCGGGCTGGACATACAGTCCTGGAGGAGATGTAACCATCTTCACCTCGACCGTTCCCATGGCCCAGACAACTGCAGTGGCCTTCTCAGCCAAGCCAAAGACATCTTCAAGTATCCAAAGGGGTTCGCTTAAGCCCGCAAAGATCCAGCAAGGTGGTGGCGGGCGGAAGTTTGTGTCGGATGAGAAAAGTAAGAAAAGTGAGTCGTCAAAGCTGGTCAAAGACTTGGAGATTGTGGATGAAACATCTGACAGTGCGGTTTTGGTCTGGAAGGCAGAGGGCCTACCCAAGAACTCTCCCCTCACCGTTGTTTATTCCCCTTATGGCGAAGATGGTGAGGATGACTACAAAAGAACAGTGGAGACTACTGCAGGCAGTGGCAAAATTCTGCTGGAGGAACTCTCACCTGGTATAAGATACTCGGTTTGCCTCGTGGCCAAGGGTAGTGCTGCCGCAAAGGACCCTTGCATTGACTTTTACACGCTGGACAATTTTGAGGAGGGAGGGCAGAACCAGCTTTTCATCATCATCAGCGGTATTGCCTGCGCCTTAGCGCTGCCGCTCATCGGCCTGCTGCTCTACAAGATCCTCACCCTCTACTACAAGGCGAGCGAAGCGACTCCAGATGAAGAGGAGCTGGAGAAGGAGAGCTATGTCAAATTCGAGACCATCAACATGAAGCAAAGGACCATGAACCCTCACCCGACAGAGCTTTGGGCAAGGAGGCCCACTCACGAGTCGGAAAGACTGCTGCTCTGCTCTCGCTCAAGTATCGACTCCCAGATGACCTACAAGAGTGATAGTTCACGGTCCGAGTATCTCTGCTGATATCAGTGCACATGTATTTAAATGGCTATGATAAACCATTGAAAAAAAAAATCAACATGGAGAGGATAAAACACATACACTTTAAAAGAGTTAGCAGTAGTGGGCCCTACATTTGTGACCTGGGCCTTCAGTGGGGATTTATCCAACTGAATCCACCTCTTAACCCTTGTGGACCAAAACATCCCATAACAGGACTGTTGACGTACAAACTAAAATGATGTCATGATCTATTAACATGTTGAAGGCGCTAACTTGTCCATATTGAATAGTCCAAATTCAATGTTTTTGTTTTTTACTTATATGCAGATGATAGTTACTTATACCCATAGCACAATACTGCTTTTTATTGCTTTGATGTCCATAGAGGGCACCAACCTCAATAAGTAAATAGAAATATATGTATGGATAGGTCTGACGGCACTGAACATTTTGAGTGGTCGCAAGAAAAAAAAGGATTTAGAAATGACTTCGATATTACACTTTAAAGCCACCATTCCATTATGGTGCCTTTGTCCGATGTGTCGTTAAAAAAAATCAACACACAAGGGTTAATAGAACCACGATCACATTGCAATTATAATCACCATCAATACCACAGAAAAATGCAATTGTGCCACATAAATCATCTGCAGAATCAATAAATATCTCATATAGATGATAGAAAAATGTGATCAAACTCATTGCACACCAGAGATTCTTATATTTTACCAGCACAACTGACTCTGAAGTTCCTCGGCAGATTAGATTGACATAGCAATGCAGAGAGGCTCAAATCTTATTAGACAACATTTTGAATGTAAACATACTGGAAGCAGTGCAACCAATAGAACCCCCGCAAAATGAAGAGGAAAAGGATTCCCTGCTGCAATTTAGAAACCACCCTTGAATGCTCCCACATGTTTGTTCGTATGCTTGACTGAGATAGTTATGCATGCCCTTATCCATCTTGTAGCCTTATATCTGTTTAAAATGTTCAGACAGTGTCACAACAAGCCAAGAACTTTGGTGGACTGGCGCATAATACCAAGCAAAGTGTTTTTTTTTCTTTGTGATATTCAATGCCAAAATTAGGCACTAGATATGAATATCATATGCGAGACTAGTCAAGTCATTTATTCGTAGGTATTTCTTGTTACCCACAACGTCCAAGGATGCCTTACCTGACTAATGTTTATAAAATGTGACTCAGATGAAAGGTTGCCACTTTTTGTCTTTATGTATATATTTGTTTTCAAGACTATTATGTACATTTGTTTTAATAAAATGAAATGCAGCTGAAATGTTGTCAAATAATTCAAGTAAGAAGACAAAGTAACCTATGATGACATTAAAGGGTAGAAGATTAAGTCAAGTCAAGTCAACTGTATTTATAGAGCACTTTCAAACAGCCATCGCTGCATACAAAGTGCTGTACATGGATCAATTGAACATATATAATAAACAGTAAAACAAATCGGTAATAAAGACGGTAGAAAGCACCAAACAGTAAAACCCAGAACAAATCTAAGTCATGCTGATTCGAATGCCAAAGAATACAAGTGAGTTTTGAAGATGGGCAGCGAGGAGGCTTGCCGAATGTTCAGTGGGAGGTCATTCCAGAGAGAGGGACCAGCAACGGAAAAGGCTCGATCCCCTCTGAGCCTCAGTTTAGATCTTGGCACTTCTAATAATGTCTGGTCCGCAGACCTGAGGCGCCGGGCAGGTGTGTAGGGGCGGATGAGCTCAGAGAGGTAAGGTGGCGCGAGATTATTTAGAGATTTGAAAAAAACAAATAAGAGGATCTTGAAAATAACTCTAAAATGTATGGGGAGCCAGTGAAGGGATGCCAGAGTAGGAGTAGTAGATTAGTGAAATTCATTGGAACGGTACAGCTAAACTAGCATCTTTTAAAAAAAAAAAAAGTAATTGGAGGTCACTTGTGTGTTTGCTGAAGAAAAAGAAAAACTCACAGTAGAACGCAGGACTAGTATGATCAGAAAAAAAATTTGAGGAAAAATATTTTCAGGAAAAAAGTGCTCCCTGGACCCACAACGTTTGAAAACCCCTGAGCTAGGGAGCATAAAGATCCGGATTCTGGTAACAATGAAAAAGGTTTGTTTGACCTCATCAGCGTGGCTTTAGCCTTTCCCAGAGTGATGAAGAAGACTGCAGTGATGGCGAAGAGAGCTGAAAAGCGAGACGGAGCAAACATATTACCGCGTTCATTGTTCGTCATCTATCATGGGAGGAGGAAGAAGAATTGTGAGAAAAGGTCATCGCCTGTGCCTCTGCTGGACTAAAGGACTAATTGAGCTGCGTAAATCTTCCAGTGCCGCTCTACGAAGTTACTGTTGACTCGGGAGCTGACAATGACATGCAGTCACAACGGCGATGAATAGAGAGTTTGCTCCCTGACATTTGCTGCTTGTTCCCCAAACAATTAGGGATAATGCGCTGAGCCCATGCCGTTCTCTCGAAATTAGTCATTCCGGGTAGGGAGCGATGAACCTCGGGGACTATTTGACACACTGCTGTCAGAAAAACAGACTATTGTCTGTGGTAGTAGGAAGTGCATGTCATGTCGGAATTGTTGGAGTTGACCAAAGTTGGATTTTTGACCCTGGTGGTTCACACGGTTGTCTCACAGTTCTGACGTTCAAGGGCTCAAATCTCAGGCTCGGGCTCTCCTGTGTGGAATTTGCACGGGTTTTCTGTGGGTGCTCTGGCTTCCTGGCACACTCCCCAAAAATCCTCGGATCACTGAGTTCTCCAAATTGTCAATCGGTGTGAATGTGATTGTGAATGATTGTTTGTCAATATGTCCTCTGCGATTGTCTGGTGACCAGCCCAGCATTTTGGGGCGCTGTTGTCAGCCAAAGTCAACTGGGATAGGCTCGAGCACACCCGCAACACAATTGGGGATAAAACGAATGGAGGAAGTCTCAATTATCGTCTGGTTACCAGGCCAGTGTGTAGTCTGCTTCGCTCTCCAGTCAGCTAGGATTCACTCCATTTTATCTTTGGACCAAGAACAGAAATCCATGCATCCATCATTTTTCTTCCACTTTTCTGGGGTCCAGGTTGCGGGGGTCACCAACCTAAGCAGAGAAGCCGAGAGTTCCCTCTCGCCAGCCACTTCTAGGTGATACCCGAGAAACAATCTTGCCAGCATGTCCTGGGTCTTCCCCGGGGTCGCCTCCCATTGGCTCAAGGCTGGAACACCGGGGAGGCATCCAAGAGGCATCCTAAATCGATAACCCTGCCGCCTCACCTGCAGCTCGACTCTGAGTCCCTCTGGAGAACTGAGCTTTACACCCGAAAAGAGTGTTTCCCAAACAGTTATCCACTTTCCTTTAACTGGTCACCTAATCATTAAATACTGTATTTATGATAAATGCTCTGTGTTTATCTGTTTACAGTGATGGACAGAAAAAATTCAATACCCTTCCACTAAATGGCAAAAACCACAACTAACATGCCCAGAGTTGAAATGAAGTAATTTTTATGAGTGAAACATGGATGAATGGAGTCTGGATGGATAGATTATATATTCTCACTTCTTTCCGAAAATAAATAAATTAATAACAGTAAGAGCTAGGTTCGGGTCCAGGTAACCTGAGACCCTAATGAGGAAAAACAATACAGAAAAAATGGAGGATGGAATGGAGATACATTGTGTTCATTAACTCATTCAGTACCAGACAATTGCAGACCCCTTTTTTTTTTTTTTCACCTTTGGTGACATTTCTGAGGACAAACGCGATAGGAGATGGATTCATTGATGGAATTTGACCCTAAAAACCAAATTGATTTGTCATTGAACTCTCCCAGACAATCAGGAATCTACATGGAGAAGGGAAACATCTCCCAGGGGGGAGGTGTGAGGCCAAATTGTTATTGTGTGGGACTTCTCTACAGGGCCCAACCTCATTGCTGGCATTTTCCACATTCTGCCCGGGACACTGACTTATAGGAGGTTTCGTTCTAGCGCTGGGCTTGAATGTGCAAAATTTACCAAGGGGGTGTCAGGAATTTCAATCTTTGCTTCCAGACTGGCAGCATGGGGGCCGACGCGGGGCATGCGCAGGACACGCACGCTATTTTCTAGCATATTTACTTCGAGACTTGAGAACTCCTCATTTGTGAGCCTCTCACCACCGGGTGACATGCAAACGGTTCGAATGTCGCTTGGCTCGGGGAAATTCTACAAGGCTGGTGTTTGTTGGGGGAATGCCTGAGGCAAAGTGAACGGGATTATGTTGGCTGCGACACTCACGGCGGCGCTGATCTATCTCACGGTGCAAAATAGTGGCACCTTGGCTTTGGGCACGGCATGCTGGGACGAGAGGTTGACGCGGGCGGGCAAGAATGGCAGTTGCATTGGTGAGTTTGTTTTACCATCAAATGTCTTGGATTTTAAAAAACAGCATTGATAGTCCATCTGCTTGGCATGCTAAGACATGTTTTGGTTTGAATGTTTACTCTTTGGACACTTCATTAAGGACACTTGCATTATCAAATGCTGTGGTTCTCAAACTGAGGTCGAGGGACCCCCGTAGCTTGGTGGTCTACAAAAATAATTTGCAACAAATTTTGTTGTAGTATTTTAAAGATTGTACCGCCATAGTGCCAATCAAACATATTAAAATATTAAACCAATTAATCGTCACGACCTTAGGTTCGGGCCAATTAAAAGCTTGGGTACAATGGGGATATTTCACATTAATATGACAAATCCCAGCACGAATGGAGAACAAAAGGCATATTTTTGAGAATTATATTATTTTTTGGAGAATACATCCACATCGTTTTTGGGGTTTTTTTGGCGAGGGGGGGGGGGGGGGTCCTGATTTCCTAATCCGGGTGTATGTATTCTGCAACTACCAAAGCCTGAATATCATAACATTACCCCATGACTTTATTCTCGTCATTTTCCTCAAAAAAAATATTGATTTGTTGTATTGTTGAAGTTCCACACTGCACTGTAGTACATTATGTACTGCCAGCCTCAATGTCCACAGGCCAGAGGCTGAGCCGTGTTATGTTTATTGAGTAGACGAGTAGTCAGAGTGTGAAACAGTTAAACTTGCCGTCCGTTGTCTAATGTTTCCATATGAAACATAACAACAACACAAATACAAATGCATGTATTGTTCCACCCCTAACATTAATATATTGCCCAACTTTAAGTGCCAATAGAGGGTAGTCCCTGATTTACGACAGTACCAGCATGTTTAGTTACCAATTTCCACTTGATTATTTTATATTTCTGGCATCGGCTGAGGATCCGCCGTTAAAAGGTTTGTCCACCAGATTGCGCTTCTTTTTACCCCATCCAAAGCATGCAGCAAAATGTCAAGCCTTTTAACTGTTTTCAACAAAAGTGCCTCACGACTGAAATGATACTGTAACTGTCTTGCTATTGATGTAGAATAACCGTCTACACAGTACATTCCCACTATTTGAGTCAGTATGGAATGTAATCAGTCACTTGATAGACAGGTAGATAATGCTGGGGGTTTACGACGGTACTGACATACAAGGTTTTGCCATTATGAAAGTTGTGCACCGGTCTAGTGTGTGCTGCAGTGTAAAAATATGTGTTCATGTGGTACAATAAGACATGCTTTTGCTACTGTATTTACGGTTTTACAATTGATTGCTTTATTGTCTTTATGAAGTACAAGAGCTTTTTCCGCCAATTATAACTTTGACTACAGCACATTCCAATCTTCCATACAATTTTGGTTTGAGTCGCTATTGCAGGAAGGGAATTCCATCTTAACACAAAGTGCCCTCAGAGTGTTGAATGAACACAATCTACAAATTCAAGAATAATGTTGACTGCCCCATGAACCACAATTTCATTATGTTGTTTGTCAGCCATGGCTCACTGTTTTTCTTCATTCCATAGAGTCGAGGCAGTTTCCATGGTTGCACGTAGGGATATTACCATGATAGAACAACAGAGCAAACACAGCATAGGTCAATGTCTGCCACCATTGAGGTGACCTCGATAACTCTTTTCGCGACACTTTGCTGGAATATAGATGAAGTCTTATTTGCCACAGTCATCATTCAGTATGTCAAGAAAGCTATCATTCGGTGCTAAAGCACAAGGCTTTATTCACAATCCGGCTAGAACATTCAACCCACTGCAACCTTGATGAAAACAATACCTTGTGCGAAGCTTTGCAGCCCTTCCTGATCTTCGGCCATGGTAAAGCCATACACAGGATGGACCTGGACGGGAAGAACCAAAGACGGCTGATTGCTGGGGTGCCATCTTCCATTCTGCTTGATTTCCATTTCAGCGAGGAACAAATCTACTGGGTGGACAAGCGCACAGGAATCATCTACAGGTCATCCGTGAGAGGCTTGCACAGACAGGTGACATGACAGCTATTGATTAGCGGAGTGTCTTGGATCAATCCAGTCATTCCATTTAAACGAGGTACACGTATACTCAACAATCGGACTGAATTTGAGCATTTTTCCCTACTTCCGTTCACAGTCAGCAAAGACCCACTTGTTGGCCATGTGGAAAATATTCAGAGGGATTATCCTGTGGTGTGGGTCATGTTAAGACTGATTTTTCCACATGTGTGAGGTTCCATATGTTTTGAGAATCATTTAAGATGTTAAATATTGGTTTGTGTGTACACTATCCAGCTTTTTAGTAATTATGACTTTACTGTCCAAGAGCTCACATTTGATGTTGCTGCCATTTTGACCAAGCAGTCAGCAATTTTGACAATGATCAGCGACACAGTTGGAAGAATCTGATTTGGTTTGTCTTTGGATGACCCAAACTGTTCATTTGTTTTCTTGTGCAGAAACTGTACTCATCTGACAAACACATTTCGGGCCTCACCGTGGACTGGATTCGTAGTGCCGTGTACTGGACGAGCAGGGAAAAGGGCAGAATCAAAAGGATGGATACAAACGGGAAAAGCGAAAGGACTCTTGTGAGGCACTTGACTCAGCCAAACTCGATTGTGATCGACCCCACTCAACGGTAACACCAGTTAACTTTTATGACACAAACACATGATACGTGCATACAGATTTTAGGGTTGATGCCACTCTTGAATGAGCAAGCCAACAAACAAATACTATATTTTACAGGTTTTTGTTTTGGCTGTCCGGTGGAATGAACCCAAGCATCCATAGGTGTGACGTGACAGGACAAGCAAAAATGACACTTATTGAAACTCCGCAGCAGTTGAAGGCACTGTCCGTCGACCACAGAGACAGGAGACTGTTCTGGGTACAATTTGGTCTGCAAGGAGAAAGCTCCATCGCCTCCACAGACTACAACGGCAAAGCTCTACACATCATAGATCAGCCCCTTCAGTAAACACACTGCAGTTATTTCCAATACCTTTCCTTTTTTTATTTGTGTGCTTCACACTTCTCTCTTGTTTGCTCAGGTCTGATTTGCTGGGAATAGCCCTTTTCCACAAGCACATATATTACACAGATGCCGCGTCCCGAGCAATAAAACGAATCAACAAGTACACGGGCGGCGAGGATCTGGAAGTCAACTTAAAACAAATGGCAAAGGTCCCAGTTGACATTAAAGTGGTTCATCCTGACAAGCAGCCAATGGCCGACTCACCATCGCCGCTTCCAGGTTTTTAACATAACCTATATATATATATATATATATATATATATATATATATATATATATATATATATATATATATATATATATATATATATATATATATATATTTATATATTTTAAAAAAAAAA